>BPLR01001825.1:0-129401 GCA_021605095.1 Caerostris extrusa
AGCCTCAGCCTTCTGTTTCATTTGCTTTTACACTCAGTTGGCACTGGGCCAGAAGACACTCATTTTTGTAAAGTTTTGCCAGGAAAGTGGTCCATGAGTCAAGGTGAATGTGGGGCACCACAACACCTGGTAGCAGTAATGAAATCATGAAAGCAAACTGAAAACATGGTGTGGATAAATTTGTTTCACAATAGAAATATTGTAAAATTAAGAGGGACACAAAGCATGGACACTGATCGTATTTAACATAATCATCACCAGTGAGCTGGTCAGCCTGTTGGAGCTGCCTTTCTATCAAGGGTTTAAATGCCCTGCTGCAGTGGTTTCTATCCTTTTTATAACTTGTGAGCATTTACATTTCTGAGCCTCAAATTTATTGTGAGGAAACTTCCAACACTTGTGTTCGTAATAGCTTTTGTTTCACCAAGAAAATATACATAATGTCAATTTTTCAGTCATTGCAGCTATGCCAGCTCAAGGCACATGAAATGCTTGTTATGGTGCATCTACTACGTAAATATGGATTTTTTGCCCAAAGCCAGAGAATCGCCGCTTGCTTCCAGAAGTCGCTTGTTTCCTGTAGATTTGACATCATTTCTGCCTTCACAAAAGAAATATTTAAACTCATTTTTTCCCTTCTGAAAAGGGAGTTATTGCAGCTTACCGGATTGAACGGTGCCACGATTTCTGTGCTACCAATAATGTGTCATTTTGAAATTGTCTCTTGCTTGCCTCTTGTTTTCTTTTAGTTTATCAATAATTTTCCTCACCAACCAGGATTATCATCCATTTTTTGTATTTTTATGTGTTTGTAAATAGTTCTTGTCATAATCCGAATGTCATGTGTGTTTTCATCAGCTGGACAAGATTGATCACATGTATTTTCAATAAAACAAAGAACAAATGTGTGGCACACCTGAGGCTACTTCATTTCTATCATTAGAAATGGGGGTTGCGCAACTTCTTTCCTGGGCGCACATCATAGCAGAAAGGCTGGCTGATCGCATACTTTCCTGGACACATGGTCGTGCCAACATGGTCGGCCACCCGGCCTTCAATAACATAAAAATGTTTGAATGCTGTAGGTAATTTTTTTTTACTTCATAAGAAGAGTTTTGAAGGTGCCTCTGGGTCAGCTTCATAAAAACAGCGGCAACAATCACGCCAGTTTACAACAAGAAAATAATTACACTTGCGCCAATTTCGTGATTAAAGATATAGAGTTGTAATCTCAGAAGCTAATCATTACAGAGGGAAAAACGTTGTGCCAGCATCATTTCTTGTGCCAATGTGAGTATCAGCAGATTGGATTTCGCACGTCTTTTGAAAGAATTTCAGAGTAATCAAAACATTCAGGCTTGTTAGATTACTTTTCAGCCTTACTCGCAGTTTCCATCATTTCCTGAAATGGAAGAAGCGCTTGATACAGTAGCTTAAATGATAGATCTTTATTTAAAATTTAAGACTCAGAATAAGGAGTGAGCTCAGCCTCTAGTTTTATTTAAGCAGTTGGTTTCTTTTTACTATTGGGGTTTAGTTATCATAAAAGTTTTTGTGAAAAAATTGCATGAATTACTTGGTTAAAAGAAATTATTAAATGGAATATTTATAGCTTTAACCCTATTGGGGACATAATTGTGTGTTGTTTGCTAAACAAGAAAGCAAATAGCTTACAGAAGGTACTTTGATGTCATTATTTTTACATAAGAAATGTCGCCTGATCGCCTGCTGCCTCTTTAAAATGTATCTCATATTTGTTTAATAATGTTTTAGTTTTTGCACTTTATCATTGTGATCTCACTGCCACAATTTTTCAAAATTATGCCGATAGCCACGAAAAACTTCCACAACACTGTTCCGTCACGATGAATAAAGCAGTTCACAAACAATAAAACAAAAGTAATGGTCTTGTTACTGAATATACAAGAATGTTATCGCAAGTATATTTGGACTAACTAGCCACCTGAAATCAAAAAATTTAGTAAGGCTTAATAGAAAGATGCCTCTAAGAACATATAGTGGCAATGCAAGACACAGTTGAATTCAACAAATCTAACAGCACTTGGTGAAATGCTGCCAGTTCAGATTCGCACAGCAGTCAGCTTAGTAGCCACGAAGGAGCCGAAAGAATCGAGGAACAGCAAGAGCTGGCTTCTCAGCTGCAGATGCACCTGGGCAGTGGTACTGAATAAATGATGACAGAGCCTGTGGATCATCGTCAGCCACCTGTGTAGAAAGTGGCAGCGTGCCCTCGAAGGCCCGGCAGCTGGCCAGGAAAGAGTCACAGCAAGAGCTGGCTCAAATGCTATTGGCTCATCGTACCCACGTGGCGCAGTAACTCAGGAGAGCAGCCAACAAACAATCAAAAGATGATTGTCAGTGGTCGACAGAATACAGCTCAAGATTTCCTTCAGCTGAGAGAACTTCTGATGCCCGCGACTCTCACCCAGAGAGGAATGTATTAATGGAAGGGTGAGATGTGCACCCATACTGTTTCTCACTTTTCAAGTAGAAGTGACTTTGATTGGATAAGCTCAATGGGTATTTTATAAATTCTGTGTAGTTTTTTAAGACAGTCAAAATTATGTGATCTGTTCAATATACACAATGTATTAACCATTTGGCTCAAAATAAATATAACCCCGTGGGAAGAAGAGCCACATGAAGTATAGCTGAAAGTATTTGCTTTCGGGTTAGAATTGAATTTCAATCTAATAATATTGCAGCTGCTCTCTTTGCCCTGGCTAAATATGAGCGTGTGCCGTGTGGCTACACTAAGATGAGCTACGTGTTGTCAGTTGCAGTAGTTTGAAGCAGAGTTTGAGTCAATTCATTGGCTTTTGCACTTCGGAGATTATGGTCTGACCTAAATAGCAACACAATGCGCAGCTCTGGAAATAGAATCAGGCATCACACGACAAGAAGCTGAGTTCCAAGTCATCTGACAGACAGCTTAGCTTAGTTGACAGGATTTAGTGGCAATATTCCTAGAACAAGAAAACGATAGCTTCAAGGCAGCTTGTGTCGATTAGCACAAGATGTAAAATTTTTTCTTCTGAATGAATAGATAATACAAAAAGAGCTGTCTGCAAGAGGTCAGTTCTCTTCCATTGGAGATTAGCGCTTGGTCAAATTTTTTTTTTCTTATTTAATAATTGCTTCCTATTTTTTCGATTTGACTTCTAATGTATCATTTGAAATTTTTCAGTTTTTTCAGAATAATGCTTGATGTAGCCATGTGGTTAGCAATGCCAGCCACAAGAAATCCTCAAAAGTAGTTTCTGCACCTTCAGTTAAACAGTTATCGTTAAAAGGCCATAATTGAAATGCAGCAGTGACTGGCCAATGCTTAGCAGTAAGGGAAGGTTCTTTCATACATACATTGATGAAAGCCAAGGTAGTTTCGTGTTGAAAGGCAGGATTTTTCTGTTACCAAAAATATATTTAACAAAAAATGAATTTGACTGCTGTCGATTTTTTAACTTTTAAACTTCTTATTTGAGCAGAGCTGTGTCTCGATGTAGCCTGGCTGATCATTTAGAAATAAGGTATTTCCCAGTGTTCCATTTCACTGGATCATTTTAGGCCTAAGATGCTGTTAGTCGCTGGTCGTTTGCAGGCATACCAATCCTTCACATTAGCTGCCAGTTTAACAGTGTACGTTATCAGTGAGGAACTCAGGAAAACAGCACTTATATTGAAACAAGCACCATCATACTTGAACTGGGGTCGGAAGTGTATGAAATAGTTACTGTAATTCAATATAGCTTATTGTATACTTTGTGTTGCCAGCAGATTTAGTTATGAAAATAGCTTAAATGCAATAGTAGTATATTTTCAAACAGGCAGCGGTATTGGGCTTACGGAATGGGCAATGCCACTGGTATTCTCCAGTTTGAGATACACACAGGTTTGGTTTTCATCCTCAATGGAAAGACTTATAGGGATGTATACTGGTCCATTATTGAATTGGCTCACGTACGGTGCCGTATCGATGAAAGTGTCACAAATACGTCGAGAATGAAAGATAGCAAACAAGTGCAACAGTATTTATCACTCGCCGAATAAGGACAAACCCGCCGCGTATCGTCTTCGCTGAATAATAATTAAAGGTGATTAATATAAATAAACAGAAATAGCTAAATAAATATTAAGCCTTCTCAACTGATATAACATGAACTTTGTCCCAGTAACCAGGTCAAAATGAAACAGGGATCAGGCTGACGAGGTAACTGAATATAATGGCCTTCTAGTGAACAATTCACAAAATATCAGACTCATGGGTCAGCTTATGTGTCGGGCGAGGCTTCAGATGTGGGCTATATACTCGTGAAAATAGAGGCTGTGCATTGTAAATTTAATTGAACTGCCAGATCCGTATATGCCCTGGTCCAGTAATTCATGAAGGATAATGAAGGCACCAGTCCAGTAAAATGGATAGATCAATATCATTTAAACAAATTTGAATAGAGAGCTCCGAATAGATATGAGTGCTGTTGGGGGCCATGTAAATGGGAATTGAGAAAGCACGGAGTGCAGCAAAAGAAGCTCGCCTAAACAAGCAGAGGCCTCCTCAGTCATGTGCAGGCTCACGAGTGAAAGACAGAAACATTAGCTCTTCATTTGTACTTAGTATCAAATTTCTCACATAAATATGTGATTGACTCTGATTTAAATTACATTTTTTGTGAAATTTTGTCCTAAATTTAATGATAGCTATGGACACTCGTTTAACTATGCCATATAACAATTTTCACACTGAACTGAAAGGAATATCTGCTTATTTAAACAGTGTCTTCTACTCTTTATAAAGCACTCCGGACATAAACCGGCATTTGTTCAAGTTCCCGTTTAGAATAATTTGTAAAGCATGTACCCTCGTCAATTTGTTTCATAATCTATTCAAATTCTCTTATTCTATTCAAGCGAATTTCCTGGCTTCTTATTGTCTTGGTTTGAGTTGAGTCTGTAGAAGAGCGAGAAATGAAATAGTTAAAATTCTATAACCACTTTTTAAGAACATGAATGTGTCACAAACATCCGACACTATTCTAAATCACACCGGATTTGAATTGCCTCATTATAATTATTCCTTTTGTAATAGATTGCAAGTTGTGGAATTTGCTGCATAATACGAATTTTGAGTTGGGATAATTTATAAGTTAAGAAATGCATTTCTTAAAGATTCCTTTTCATTAGTTAAATTTTCTAATTGTAAATGCAATATCTATTTTCACGAATAAAATATAAAAAAGTTTATTTCGACGCGAAATCTTTCCCCGAGTATTATAGTATAACTGAGTTGCATAAAATCTACAAATACATATATCTTTATTTTTAAAATAAAAATATATTGTATGGAATGTAATGTACAACAAGTGATAAATACTGGGTGACACTATTTAGGCTGTATTCTTGCGCAAAGATGCCACTCGAAAGGCAATCTTTTAATTCCGTTTTGCCATTTGCATAGGTCGTGTCTTTAATTGTTATAGTTGTATTTTATAGGATAAAGTTTCATGTTATAAATCAAGTTGAATATGAAAGTAAATAATTTTTAAATTCTTAAACTAATTATGTTTATTTATATTAATCTTCTTCTTCAATGACACGTGGCAGGCCCATAGTGTGGTAGGTCTTCTGCCTACCGGCAGATTCCGAAATAAGAGACGTGTTGTTTTTTAGTGGGCAGAGTCCGTCCAACGCTCTACAGTCATATTCGGCAGGGTCATGCGGTCATAGTCACCTTCCTCGGCAAAACACCCGATAAGCCGGACCATCGTGATTTGATTAATGAGCACAATTCATTAAACGCTTTGTTTAAAATGGATTTCGAGCCACTTTACAAACCATGGCACCTTGGTACTCGAACTCGAAACTTGAGATACTGAGCAGACACTCCAATCATCAGGTTCCATTTATACAACACAATACGATATTTTTAATACAACATTATTTCTTGCATATTTTTTAAAATCTTTATCTAGTAATTTTTTTCCATTGTAAGAGTAGTCAGTACAGTAATTAATGTATTCAATTCAATAGTTAGTATAATTTTATATCCTTTTTATATTTTACATCCCTATATACTAAATTCTGTGAAGAAACTTAAAAAAAAATTGGAAAGTATAGTGATGTTAGCATACTTAAACCCTTTTAGCAATATCTCAAACTTGGAAGATGAGCACTAAATCGTCTACCAATTACAAACATTATACACCATGAATTCCGCAGTAGCCAATTTAAAAATAATATACCTAATACCTATACCTAATTTAAAATAATATACCTAATACCTATACCTAATTTAAAATAATATACTTCATAATAAATCTCTTATAAGCATGGTAATCCTCATAAGTATAACAGATAAATATATATTGAAACAGATTATTAATAATGTACTGAACAGTTAATTATTAACACTTCAAATTTATGATAATTTGATTTTATTATAGAATATGTTTTTATAGACGATTTCACTGATAACGGTACGCAAAAGGTGAGAAACAACTTACAACAATTCAAGTCTTTGTGAAAGATTTGTATTAAATACTATTACTTTATACTATTTAACAATGCCGCCTAAGAAAAGAAAACTATTCAATTGGACCAGAATTGACTCTTAACGAAGAGCAGCATCGTAGATCTATAGAAATGTAGACATTCCGAATCTGAATGAATCTAATAAGGCGAAATTTTGCCAATACTAGACCTTAGGAAGCAAAAATGCTACCTTGAACAAAAATGTTTCTAAATAGAACAATTAATAAGTTTGATTTTCTGAGTTTCATGCAACGTCGGATTATTTCTGGTAGTATATAAATAAGAAGTTTAAAATTAAAATCGACGTAGTCACATTCAGAAATTCTGTATGCATTTTTTGTTAAATAGAAATAACTTGCTTGTTTTTACAATAAGCAAACAAAATCTCGCTTTTCAATTTTCAGAAACTACCCAATTTGTAACTCATCAATAGTAATAATATGAAAAAGAACCCTTCCTTGCCTTTTAAGAGCATTGTAGTCACTGCTTAAAGAAAATTGTAGACTTGGTAACTATTATAACAACTTTTTGTGTGCTTGTTTGAAAATAGATGAAATTGCTTTTTGAGAGTTTTCAAGATCTTGAATTGAAAAAAGTACAATAACTTTTTTCTCATTCTGTTATGGATTATTCGTGGTATACGTCAAACACAGTATTGACTTTTTAAAAAAATTCTAGAAATAGGCTATTTTTTCAAAAATGGACATCAAAAAGTCAGAAAATACGTAAGAAAAAAAAATATAAAAACAAGAAAAATTTCTAAGAAAATAATTAAATTTGAAAAATACATTACGAAAAAAATTAAATCAGAAAAATAGAATAAAAAAATATTAAATAAGAAAAAAAAATTTATTAGAAAATATATCCCCTCCAATAAGGTAGAAGAACTATCTAACTATCTTACTTTATAACTTTCTTGAACTATCTTTACTATATATACTGTAATTACTATTTTTATCTATCCTATTCATTCTTCAGAAGAAAAAAAAAAACTACAAACACTTTTAAAAATTCTTTTCAGTAACAGGAAATCGTTTACCTATGGCACAAAAGCGCAGTGCGAATTGGCGGGAAACTTGGAATATCGTTTTCTGCAGTGAGAAAAGCGGCTGCAAAAGATTGAGATAATCAATGCGCCATTCATTCTAGCCCTGGGGGAATGGGAGCCTGGTGCTCAATTCCCTGCTCAAACCATTAACGATTTCTTTTCACGGCATCCTCCCAATCAAATGCTTTCTTTTCGAGGAAATCGCACTGCTAACAATTATTCGCTGTCTGTTCAATCGAGGTGTTTTCATACCTTGCTTCTCTAACTCTTAATTCGTGTGATACTGTAGGTATTCTTAATTTCCATTAAGTATTAAGTGTTAAAGATTTATTTTATTTAGTATTAGTATACACTTGATAGGTTTGTTATGATTATGAGACGTCCTCCGGAAGATGCTAAAAAATAAATATTAAATTAATGGAGAAATCAATTGACCTTTCAAAACAAACTCTGTAAACAAATATAACTGATGTAGTGTGCAGGTGGGGGAACCAAAATGTAACTGGATGGGGTTGGGTTGAGAGAAGACACAGGTTGGAGTACTCATAGATTTATTTACACACACAACACCACACTCATACAATATTTAAACAGATTTAAAGACATATAATTATTTATTCGTGAAAGATTTCAATTCTAAGCAGAAAACCGAATACTCAGCTACGCGCAAAATGCACGACATATACCACCAAGTAAGTCTGTAGACCAACTAATACGCAGGGTTTTAAATTATTTAATTTTAATTAAAAAATCGTTTGCGTCTGATGCCATCTGGTGTGTATGATACTTTCGTCCATAGTTTTTTTATTTGTCTTAAAAAAATTTCTTGAATTAAAAATGGTAATTTTTTTTTTAAGTTTATAAAAAATCTAAAAGCTACTACATTAAAAGCTATCTAGTCTAAAACCACTTCTAAGCAGAAAATCTGAAACTTGATATGCTCAGGATGCGCGAAATATACTTCTACTCCATGGGAATCTGTAGATAAACTAATATGCAGTGTTGCGTTAAATATATTTCCTCCTGGGTGAGAGGTTCTAGACCTACTAAATGTTTCTCAGCGGAAGAATAGGCTTGCGCTCACTTCCTCTCAGCTGAGAGGGGAGAGTCTTGAGGCCAACTGACCATCTCTCCTGAATGCCATTGGGTGTGATCTTGTCATTGTGTGTGAGGAAGCATGGTTACACTGATATGAAATAAATATTTTTTGTTTGCCATTGTTGAACATAGGTATGTCTCGAATTCCACTTAAGTAAAAACTCAAACATCCCACTGACAGGTAATAAGGGGAGAATAATGCCTCGCTGGAGGACTTTTAGGAGTAATTAACCAGCATTTGAATATCTTATGTGAGAAAAAAGTACAACTCTTTCCTGAACGAGATTCCAACAACAGGTAATTCGAATTTTATGCTACTTTCTACACAAGTGAAGAAATTTTGTCAGCATTTGGTTGATGATCCATTGTTAAATCTAAATCATTGTTAAATTGTTAAATCATCATTTAATTCAATATTATATTTTAAAGAGTGTTTCCACATACTTAGATTTCACTAACCAAGAAGCGAAGCGCAGCTAAGCGAATAAGAAACGAAGCCAATGCCACCTTTCGGCAAGAACACTCGATTCTTGCCAGCCATCGATTTGATTAATGAGCACAACTCACTAAATGTTTAGGGATTCCTTGAACAAAAATGTGCTAGTCTCTGATTTAAATGGCATACGTTTTCTACCAAAGTTAAGCATTTGTTTGTTGGATTCAACAATGTCTTAATTACGTTGCCACTGCATGTATTGTTAATCGTGATTTCTTAGAAATTTTCACAGATGCTCCCTATTTATTTTTCTGCTATACCTTAAAATTTTGATTTCAAGAATTATTTACTAGTTGGGTCCAAATCGCTTGAAATATTTTTTGTCGTCTTTGATCTTTTCTTATTATAATTTCAACTTCAATGTAAGACCATTAAAATAAACTGTTTTGGTTGTTGTTCCGTTGAACATTTGTGGACCTCAAGTTTTACCTACGTATACCGTTGACCATGCTTTACAACCCATCGACGAGTGATGAGGTTAGGATATTGATTCTGTGGAAGTGTTTATTTTCATTGAACATTGAACATCAGTATTTATAATTTTTGAAAAATTTTAGTAAAAATTGAATTTCCTTTAAACATAATTAGAAATTTTAAAACACTAAAAGAAACAGTGAAATAAACTCTAAATAATGGGAAAAGTATTTTTAAAATTTTGTAAGAGAAATTTGTCCAAGGTATTATATTTTTACTGTAATTTTAAATATTTTAATATCATTACATATATTTTATAAAAATGTTGTTGAAAATAATGTAATAAATAATATTATCAGTTTGCAACTAAATATTATCCAAAGTTTTATCACAAATTGTAAAAACTAATTTGTAAACTAACACGATTTGTAAAAACTAACACGAAGTTGAAAAAGACTGTAATTCATTTGTAAAAAGAAATTAGAGTTAAAATTATATAAAAATGTTATTTAGTAGACCTTTTTTTTAATTAAATTTTTTTTTTTTTTTTTTTTTTTTTTTGTTAACACAAAAACTTTGTGTGTTAACCAAAAAAATGAATGAATAATATAATTTAATAAGTAAAAGAATTAACAGATGGTTAAATAAAACTAAATTTGAAACAAAAAATTATATTCTGAGTCTTAAAGTTTTAAATAAAAGATATCATTTAAAAATAACCACTTTTTTTTAATCCAAATACTAATGCTTCCATTTTTCAGAAGGAAAAAATGGCGTTTTAGAATATAATAAGAACTTTTTTCTTTTGAAAGTAAGAAGACAGAAGATAAAAGCTACAAATGAAAGAAGTAAATCCTAACTGCAAACAGAACATTTCTGGAGAGTAAACGAAATTTTGTTCTCTGAAAGATTCTCTTTCCAAAGACAGTAAAAGGAAAGGGCTTTCATTTGTTGCTGGGGCTTTCTTTAAAAATCCAATCTGCTTGTTATACTTCACATTGAAGTAAGCTTAAATAGAATATTCTTTTGCATAACACAGTAAATAAAAAGCGGTTTTTATCTGTAATGAAGATTAAATTAACTTCTGGACGCAATACAAAAATAATAAGCTGTAATCACTGAAAAAATTGGCAGTAAGTAGTATTAATTTTCTTGTTAGAGAACAAAATATTTTTAATTTTTAAATACGTGGTGTTCTTACAAAAATTTTAAGTTTTATGTTTTATGAAATAAAAATTTTATTGGAGTAAAGGGCTTTTTTTCCACCTTCAGAATAATAAATATACAAGTTATAAAAAAGGATAAAAAAAAAAAATTACTGCGAAGTTGGCGACCGGATAAAAAAATTGGCGACTTGTGTTACAGAAGTATGTATTAGAAAGTATCTGATGAATTATTATTATGATGTATTATGTATTAGAAAGTATCTGATCAATTATTATGTATTATGTATTAGGAAAGTATCTGATGAAAGTTATACAACATTTCTAATATTAGAAATAAATTTATCAAATTAATTTTACTATTTTATAGATATTTTTCAATTCTTTTTATGAATTTTCAGTTATTTGAAATACTTATGTGATAGAGTGCTATTAGGAAGATATTTGATGAAAATTTACATGACATTTCTAATATTCGGATTAAATTGATAGAACTAATTTTACTATTTTATAAAAAGCTTTAAGCTTATTAACACAAAAAAAAAAAAAAAATGAATGAATAATCTATTTAGTGAGAGAAAAGGAATTAACAAGTTATTAAATAAAAAATAAAATTAAACAAGAACAATTTCAAAACATTTTTATTCTGAGTTTGAAGTTTTAAATAAAAAGAAATCATTTGAAAATGGCCGTTTTTTATTAATCCAACTAACTACTTATGCTTCCCTTTTTCAGAAGGAAAAAAATGGCGTTTAGAATATTATAAGAACTTTTTTCTTTTGAAAGTAAGAAGACAGAAGATAAAAAGCTACAATTAAATCCTAACTGCAAACAGAACATTTCTGGAGAGTAAACGAAATTTTGTTCTCTGAAAGATTCTCTTTCCAAAGACAGTAAAAGAAAAAAGGCTTTCACTTGTTACTGGGGTTTTCTTTAAAATCCAATCTAAGCTTGTTATATTTCACATTGAAGTAAGATTAAATAGAATATTCTTTTGCATAACCCAGTAAATAAAGCGGTTTTTATCTGTAATGAGGATTAAATTAACTTCTGGAAGCAATACAAAGATAATAAGCTGTAATGACTGAAAAATTGGCAGTAAGTAGTATTAATTTTCTTGTTAGAGAACAAAATATTTTTAATTTTTAAATACGTGGTGTTCTTACAAAAATTTTAAGTTTTATGTTTTTATGAAATAAAAATTTTATTGGGAAAAGGGCTTTTTTTCACCTTCAGAATAATAAATATACAAGTTATAAAAGGATAAAAAAAAAAAATTACTGCGAAGTTGGCGACCGGATAAAAAAAATTGGCGACTTGTGTTACAAAAATATGTATTAGGAAAGTATCTAACGAATTATTATTATGATGTGTTATGTATTAGGAAAGTATCTGATCAATTATTATGCTGTATTATGTATTAGGAAAGTATCTGATAAAAGTTATACAATATTTCTAATATTAGAAATAAATTTATCAAATTAATTTTACTATTTTATATATATTTTCAATTCTTTTTTATGAATTTTCAGTTATTTGAAATACTTATGTGATAGAGTGCTATTAGGAAGATATTTGATGAAAATTTACATGACATTTCTAATATTCGGATTAAATTGATAAAACTAGTTTTACTATTTTATAAAAAACTTTAAGCTTTATTAACACAAAAAAAAATGAATGAATAATCTAATTTAGTGAGAAAAGGAATTAACAAGTTATGAAATAAAAATAAAATTAAACAAGAACAATTTTAAAACATTTTTATTCTGAGTTTGAAGTTTTAAATAAAAGATATCATTTGAAAATGGCCGTTTTATTAATCCAATTACTAATGCTTCTATTTTTCAGAAGAAAAAAAAATGGCGTTTAGAGAATATAATAAGAACTTTTTTTTTTTTCCATTTCAAAAGGAAGAAGACAGAAGATAAAAGCTCCAATGAAAGAATTAATTCCTAACTGCAAACAGAACATTTCGGGAGAGTAAACAAAATTTTGTTCTCTGAAAAATTTTCTTTGCCAGAGATAGTAAAAGGAAAAGGTTTTCACTTGTTACTGGGGATTTCTTTAAAAATTCAATCTAAGCTTACATTGAAGTAAGCTTAAATAGAATATTCTTTGCATAACACGGTAAAATAAAGCAGTCTTTTTATCTATAATGAGGATTCAATTAACTTCTGGACACAATACGAGGATAATAATCTGTAATCACTGAAAATATGTCAGTAAGTAGTGTTAATTTTCTTGTTAGTGAACAAAATAATTTTAATTTTAGTTACGTGGTGTTTTTATAAAAATTTAACTTTTAAGTTTTTATTAAATTAAATATTATTGGAAAAAAATGTTTTTTTTCACCTTCAGAATAATAAATGTGCAAGTTATAAGAAATAAAAAAAATACTGCCAAGTTGGCGACCGGCCAAAAAATTGGCGACATATGTTGCAGAAGTATGTATTAGGAAAGTATCTGATCAATTATTATGCTGTATTATGTATTATTAAAATATCTGATGAAAGTTATACAACATTTCTAATATTAGAAATAAATTGAACGAATTAATTTTACTATTTTATATGTATTTTTCAGGGATTTTTTTGATGAATTTCAGTTTTTGAAATACTGCCAAGTTGGCGATGCGTAGAAAATATTGGCGACTTATGTGACAGAGTGCTATTAGAAAGGTATTTGATGAAAATTTACATGACATTTCTAATATTCGATTAAATTGATAGAATTAATTTTACTATTTTATAAAAGCTTTAAGCTTTGTTAACATAAAAAAAATGAATGAATAATCTAATTTAGTTAGAAAAGTAATTAACAAATTATTAAATAAAAATAAAATTAAAGAAGAACAATTTAAAATCATTTTTATTCCGAGTTTGAAGTTTTAAATAAAAGATATCATTTGAAAATGGTCGTTTTATTAATCCAACTACTTATGCTTCCATTTTTCAGAAGGAAAAAAAAAAAATGGCGTTTAGAATATAATAAGAACTTTTTTTCTTTTCAAAGGAAGAAAGACAGAAGATAAAAGCTTCAATAAAAGAAGTAAATCCTAACTGCAAACAGAACATTTCTGGAGAGTAAACGAAATTTTGTTCACTGAAAGATTCTCTTCGCCAAAGATAGTAAAAGGAAAGCCTTTCACTTGTTACTGGGGTTTTCTTTAAAAATCAATCTAAGCTTATTGTACTTTACATTGAAGTAAGCTTAAATAGAATATTCTTTTGCATAACACGGTAAATAAAGCAGTTTTTTATCTATATTGAGGATTAAATTAACTGCTGGATACAATACAAGGATAATAAGTTGTAATCACTGAAAGTATAACAGTAAGTAGCGTTAATTTTCTTGTTAGTGAAAAAAATATTTTTAATTTTAGTTATGTGGTGTTTTTAGAAAAAATTTAAATTATAAGTTTTTATTAAATTAAATTTTATTGGGAAAAAATGATTTTTTCACCTTCAGAATAATATAAGAAGTGAAAAATAATAAAAAAATACCTCCAAGTTGGAGACCGGCCAAAAAAAAAAAAATGGCGCCTTACTTAGCAGAATGCTATTAGAAAGGTATCTGATGAAAATTACAAAAAACTTTAATATTAGAATTAAATTGATCAAAATAATTTTATTGTTTTACATGCCAGTTTTTTTTTTTATGTTTTTGAAATACTGCCAAGTTGGCGACCCGCTAAAAATATTGAAAATTTATGTGACAAAGTACTTATAGGAAGGTATCTGATGAAAGTTATACATCATTTCAATTATTAAAATTAAATTGATCGAATTAATTTTACTATTTAAAGGTATTTTTCATTTTTTTGATGGATTTTCAGTTTTTTGAAATACTGCCAAGTTGGCGACCCGCTAAAAAAATTGACGACTTTAGTGACAGAGTGCTATTTGGAAGGTATCTGAAGAAAGGAACACAACATCTCTAATATTCGGATTAAAAAATTGATTCGTTCAAAATATGCATTTCTGAGGAAAAGAAATTAACAAAATTTCATCAAATCAACATTGTGAAAGGAACAAATGATAAAATTTTTAAATAAATATTATTACATACGTTGCGGACAACGATGCATTATAGAAAAAGAATTTCAATTTAAAAAGGAATTATATTTGTAATTTGTGAAAGAAATTTAATTAAAAATATTTCTTAAAAATTCTACTTAATATTTCCTTAAAAAATAAACATTTTTTTACTTACACATATCATTTTAAAAATAATTAGATATTCTAAAAATTCTAAAAAGAAGCAGTGAAATGAACTCTAAGAAATGGGAAAAGTATTTTAAAAATTGTCAAGGTATTATAATTTTACTGTAATTTTAAATATTCTAATATATATATTTTATAAAAAATATCTGTAAAAATAATAAATAATCTCATAAGTTTGCAACTAAATATTATCCAAAAATTTTATCACAAATAAAATCTGTAAAAACTAACAAAAGATTGTAATTGATTTGTTAAAAGAAATTCTAGTTTTAAATTATATCAAAATGTTATTTAGTAGACCTTTTTAATTAAATTAGAATATTCATTCATTTTTTTTGTTAACACATAATAAACTTTGCTAATTAATAAAAAACTGAATGAATAATCCAATTTAATTAAAAAGTAATTAACAAATGATTAAATAAAAATAAAATCGAAACACAAAACAACTTTTTAAAATTTTATTCTGAGTCTTAAAGTTTTAAATAAAAGATATCATTTGAAAATGGCCGTTTTATTAATCCAACTACTAACGTTTCCATTTTTCAGAAGAAAAAAAAACAGAACATTTCTGGAGAGTAAACGAAATTTTGTTCTCTGAAAGATTCTCTTTCTCTTGTTACTGGGGTTTTCTTTAAAAATCCAATCTAGGCTTGCTATACTGCACCTTGAAGTAACCTTTAAATAGAATATTCTTTTTACATAACACAGTAAATGAAGCAGTTTTTTATCTATATATGAGAATTAAATTAACTTTTGGACAAGAATAATAAGCTGTAATCACTGAAAATATGTTAGTAAGTAGTATTAATTTTCTTGCTAGTAACAAAATATTTATAATTTTAGTTTCGTCGTATTTTTAATAAAAATTTAAATTTTCAGTTTTTATTAAATTAAATTTTATTGCGAAAAAAAACACCGGCAAGTTGGAGAACCGCCAAAAAAATTGGCGACTTAGGTGACAAAGTGACAATAGGAATATGCACAACATTTCTAATATTCAGATTAAAGGATCCAATTAATTTTACTATTTTTTTAGGTATTTTTAATTCTTTTGAGGAATTTTCAATTTTTGAAATATTGCCAATTTGGCGATCCGATGAAAAAATTGACGCCTTACGTGCCAATGTGCTATTAGGAAGGTATTTGATGAAAGTTACACAACATTTCTAATATTCGTTTTAAATTGATCAAATTAATTTTACTATTTTATATGTATCTTTCAGTTTTTGATGAGTTTTCAGTTTTTTGAAATACTGACAAATTGGCGATTCGCTGAAAAGAATTGACGACTTATGGGGCAGAGTGCAATTAGGAAGGTGAAGTTGCACAGCATTTATAACATTCGGATTAAATTGATCGGATTAATTTTACTATTTTATAGGTATTTTTCAGTTTTTGAAATACTGTCAAGTTGGCGACCTGCTAAAAAAAATTGACGACTTTAGTGACAGAGTGCTATTTGGAAGGTATCTGAAGAAAGGAACACAACATTTTTAATATTCGGATTAAGTTAATAGAATTAATTTTTAATGTTTTATATTATTTTTTTCAGTCTTTTGATGAACTTTATGTGAGTTAAATAAAAGTTTTCTACATTGTCAGTAATCACAATAGTTTAATGTATGAGTTTAAATAATTGACATTTTTAATTCATCTTATAAAATTTTATCTGTTGCGAAAAATGATTGTTAATAACACAAGTGAGCTGTGTACTAAACAGAAAACTAAAATATATCCAAGTTAGACATTTTGGTTGGAAATTTAGCTACTTGTAATAAAATTGATGATATTGGCAAAGAATCTGTTTAAGGTTGCAGAAAATTCCTTACAGTATACCATATATTGCTAGAACACCAATTGAAATTTAACTGGAATTTTCTGATAATTTCAATAGTAGATGTTTATAGATTTAATTAACTAATACATTTCTAAAGGGCCTAATGGCAGACTATCTGCCGCCCGATACCACATGTTTCGGGTTCGAGCCACCTACGGTGGCATGCATGGGCAACCCCACTCTGCAAAGTATAATATCTCCCTGCTTCGGATCAGCCATTAGGCAGATGGCCATGATCCAACATGGACTGTGCCACAGGGTAAAGGATTTAGTTATATTTAATAAATTTCTAAATAATTATTATTTATTACATTTCATGCCCGACTCGTAGCTTAGGGACAAAGTGCGTCGCTGGTGAACATTAGGGTTTAAGTTCAATCCGCTGGCGGCATTGTTATAGACACTGTTTCAAAAACGGACACTTGATGACGTTTGTAATGTCCATCTTCTTTCCTCGTTTGTGGCGGAAATTTTCCGGATTTTTCTCCCATACAATACGCAAATGCTGGGTAGTTCTACCTAAAAGTCCTTTTAGAAGGCACTGCCCTTCTTCCTCAGCGACTCGGAGCCAAATCAGACTTGGTGCTCCATCACAACAGATGCTGCCTTTTTCCCTCCAACCATAAGTAGACTACTCATGGGACCCTGCGCCCTGCAAGACACTGAGGCACAATATTACATTTCATTAGTCATGAAAAAGTTTCCATATCCAGCCAAGCCATTTTTATTAAATTATTAACGCAAACAAAAAAATATAAGGATTTTTCCAAATGTAGTAGTTTAATAAATAATGTCGAATAAATTAATTAAGCCCCTCTGTATTGAATTACTCCCATTTCGATGACATTTTAATAATATGCCATTTTGTCATACAAAGTTACTACATTACCCATAAAGCTACTACAAAGATTACTTGAGCAACTTTGAAACCAATTGCTATCAAGCAGCGATATTAAAGTATGAATATATTCGAATATGTGTATGGGGATTTAATTCCTTGTAAACTCATTTAATACTTGACCCGGATTTAATTCCTTGTTCGAGTTATAGCGCACATTCAGTGAGAAGAGAAATTAGCTTGCTGAATAATTCAACCTTGAAGATAACTAACTGTACTTATGAAGCGCCATTTTAATCAGTATTGTTCTGTATGCCTTAAATTGTTTTAATAATATACAGCTTGCTCTAGTCATTCACATTTATTTTCATTTCGACCGTATTGTCTAAAGGATGTTTTATTTATGATGAAGGATTTGTTTAATATATGGATTTTTTTTATTCAAAAATAATGAAGTTATATGACATATTATGAGTCAAAGATTTCTTTTAAAACTTTAATTTTTTTTTAGAAGTGCTAAAATTACAAGCTAAATATTTTTAATTTTTAATTTAGTTACAATATTGAACACCCACACACATACAATAAGAGACATACAGTATTTAACACATTTAAAAAAATATAATTACAGATTCGTGGAACTATTCCACTTCAAAGCCGAAAACCTGATATTCTGCTACGCGTAGGATGCGCGAAATATGCTTCCTTTTCGTGTAAGAGTCTGTAGGTAAATTAATACGCAGAGTTGCGCTTAATATACTTTTTCTCTCAGGGTGAGAGATTGTAGTTTAATCAATTAAACGGTTCTCAGCGGGAACGCAGGCTGCGCTATACTTAATCTCGGGTGAGAATCTCGAGGCTGACTTGCCTTTTCTCCTAACGGCACAGGGGGCATTCTTGCCAGTGTATAGCAGGAAACACGATTTCAAGATCAGATATGTTATGAATTTCATTTTAACAAAGCTGGGGCGCTGTTTTGTGACATGTTTTAGGTATGAAACGTAAAATTGCATGCATACGAAACATCTGAAGACAGTGGAAGTAAATGACCAGAAAACAACAAATTTTCTTGTAATGTGAAACTGGAAGGTTTATTTATACATGTCAGTTTTCTTTCCACGAACTAAGTAACATGAAGTTATTATTTGATATTTTATATTGAAGAAAACGTTAAAACAAGCATCAATAAAATAAGTCGCTTTATGTTCAAGTTACAGCTCTTATTACTTGTCACTGTTATAATTTGTTTGGTTTTTCGCTCTACGGCCATTTTTTACACACTTTAGGCTAATTAGACTGGGATAACGCGAATTCGAATCACTAAATGGCAACCACCCAAAATGATGATCACCGATGATCATAGATTCGTGGAAGGTCTCCACTACTAAGCCGGAAACCTAATACTCAGGTACGCGAAGGGTGAACGAAATATACTTGTTCTCCGGGTGAGAATCTGTGGGCCAACTAATGCGCAGGGTTGCGTTAAATTATTTAATTCTAATTAAAAAGTCTTTTGCGTCTGAGGTCATTTGGTGGCGATGATCATTTCGTTTATAGTTTTACATTTGTTTTAAAAGATTTTATTGAAATTCAAATGGCAAATTCTTTTGAAGTTTATGAGATTATTAAGATTGTGAGATTATTTTAATGTGCTTTTTAATTATTTCAAATGTTCTTTTTTATATGATTTTTTATATATATTTCTTTAACAAACTATTTTTTATTTCACGGTTACTTAAAATAATTTTTCCTTTTCAATATGTCAAACAACAATTTGTCTTTTCCACCGGCATTTTTTGTAATTAAATTTAACAAAACTAAAAATATTTTAATGTAACTAATCAATTCCAGATCATGGCTACTAATGTATAATAAATTATTCACATTTTTTTTCCGTTACTAAGCAATTTTTATTAATACAGACATTATTTAAAAGCGCAAATTTCTTTTCACGAATTTTAAGTTTATTTCTCCATTACCATAACCCCATTACCCACGAATGGCATATCAGAACATTTTTTTTGATAATAAATAATAATAATAAATAAATAATAAAAAATAAGCTTTATTTTTATTTTTACTATAAGAATATAACCTTATTAAAAATTCTATTTGCAAACCTACTACAGAATATAATTTTTTAAAAAATGTAATCTATTTAAGAAGTCCTTGCTTAAAATTTCTGTTTTAACGTAGACAGCTCAGTGTATGGAAACGATCGCAGTAAATGGGTCGTCGTTTTGTAGCGCATAGTTAAAAATAGCATCAGAAGACGTGACCCATTAAAAAAAATTGCGTTTGTTTAGACTTTTTTTTTTTGCAAAGAAAAATAAAATGACTATAATGCTTAAACGACGGAGGTGAAAAATGTGTCAGCACTCAATAACGATCGAGGACTATATGTACATTATTTGAAAATAAATTTGCAGTAAATTTAAATTTAGGAGAGAAATATAATAGAATGATGTATTGAAATTTATAAAAAAAAAAATATTACACCCACAAAAAAAAAAGTCAGATGATCGATATATAACATTCATTGCGATGTTTTTTTAATCTATCTCGCTAAATATTCTAAATATAATAAAATACGTATGTCTATTTTCAACAAGTACTTAATCTAGCTAGGAGGGAATATCTTCTTTTTTTTTTTTTTTAATCTTATATCACTTATCTAGAAACAGATAAAATTTCCTAAAAATAAAATAAAAAAGTATCACTGTCAAAGCAATATTACTTAATATTAATAAAGCATTTGTTTCAAAGAAAATATTTTAATAAAATATATTTGAATTATTATAGTCCAGAATTCACTTTAAACCGTACTTCCTGGTATAATATGACTGTAGAGCTGATAACCGAACCTCATAAGAAGAAAACATCTTCTGCTTCGGAATCTACCAGAAAGCCATGGTCCTACATGGGCTGTAGTGCCAGGGAGTTAGTTTTCTTAATATACAGGGTGATTCAGCAGGCACAAACTTTAAGGGGTGGAACAGCTTTTTTAAACAATAATTTTTGTATAGGAAAGTATCGTCGGAAGTGACGCGTTAAGGAACAACCATATTTTCAAACAAATATCTCGCAACAGTCAACTACAATGCTCCAACTAATATCCGTCACGTGTCAAGTTGCAATTCCTATGGTTAGCAACTCTGCTGAGCACCCTTATGTTATTCTTACTTAAATTTTGCAAAGTGTTTTCATTTACAAAACTCCAGTTGACTCAATTGACGATCTCGTTGCTCCACCATTCATTGAGGCTACAAAATGACAGGCATCTTTGGATCTGTTCGCCAATCACTCTTTCCATGTACACTCATGTCCATTAATTAAGGATAATTCAGAATCACACAGAAATTGAACTCTAAAATAAAAAATTTCACCTGTAGAATTATCACACACATCTTGAAAAAGAAGAATATGCAAAGTACAGGAAACCACCAGATGACGCTGATAGTACGTCACAATGACGAGAGTGTAAGAGAGGGGTATATAAGGAATGGCGGCAAAGAAGAAAAATTGTTCACAAGCGCTTTAAAAGCCTTTCAGTGCAATAACCGCATAGTTATGGCACAAAGGAAGCATTTAGATGATTTTTTACGTGGTAGAATTATCGGACGACTGGAATGTGGACGTACCCAGCTGGAAGTATCCGAGGAACTTAGAATCACCCAGAGTGTCATCTCCATGCTTTGGCAACGATTCCAAGATGATGGTAATATGAGTAGATGTTACAGCACAGGTCGCCCCCGCGTTACAACGCGAAATGAGGACCGGTATTTAGCAGTTACTGCCAAAAGAAACAGACGGAGCACAGCATCAGACCTGTCTCGTCAGCTCGCTTCAGCTACCGGTACGACAGTTTCAAGACAGACCGTGTACAGACGCTTAGGGCACATTGGTCTATATGCTCGTAGGCCTGTCAGATGTGTTCCACTTACCGCAACTCACTGTCGCCTGCGATTAACCTGGAGTAGAGAGCATGCATTGTGGACACCGCAACAGTGGTCTGGTGTGATGTTTTCCGACGAGACCAGGTTTAGTTTGCAGTCTGATTCTCGCCGGACTTTCATAAGGAGAGCGCCAGGTACCCGTTACCACCAAGAGAACACCATTGAACGACACCGTTACGGCGGTGCAGGATGGCTCGTTTGGGGAGGAATTATTCTTGGTTCCAGAACTGACCTGCATGTTCAGAGTGTGACGATGACAGGCCACATCTATCGGGATGTCATTCTGGAACAACATCTACTTTGTTTCGGGGCGCCATGGGTGCTGAATTTCTGTTTATGGATGACAACGCCCGTCCTCACCGTGCAAACATTGTAGACGAATGCCTTCAATTGGAGGATATCACCCGTATGGATTGGCCAGCATACTCACCGGACTTGAATCCAACAGAGCATGTGTGGGATATGCTTGGCCGACGAATTGCAGCCCTCGTCAACCCCCTCCCACCTGTCAACCGGAACTTCGGAGGGCATTGCTTGATGAGTGGTGTAATATTCCCCAAGATCAGATTGATAATTTGATACTCAGCATGCCTAGGCGTTGTAAGGCCTGTATTGCATCGTCCAGGAGACATACTCTATATTAACCATCATACTAACCATGTTATACTGTATTTTTGTAGAGAGATTCTTTTGAAATTTGCTCCAGGAGTAAAAATCGCAATTTTTATTAATTATGTCAAATATATAGCATCTTTTTTGCTCTTTACCTTTCGTTTAATAAATAGACTTTACAAATAAGTCAAATTTGTTTTGCTTCTGTCTCTTTCTTTGTCTGAACTTCATTATCCTTAATTTATGGACATGAGTGTATTATTGTAGGTGGTAGCAACTGTCGGCATTCATTGTAAACATTGAATCAAAAGAGCACCTTGCAATAATGCCGTAAATAAACAAAGTTATTTTTTCATGTCTCATTTTTTACTTTCTTTTCTGTATGCGTCTACTGACCCTACATTCCTATATAAAAATGAATGTTTTAGGAAGCTGCACCACCCCTCAAAATTTGTCAGAGGACCATCGAATCACTTTGTGTGAACTAAAATTCTGCTATTGCAGAGTATAATGCACTGGTCAACATTAACTTCTCCTACTATGCCTTTGTTCTGACATCTAGACGATTAGCTGCATTTTTCAATTTGATAAATAAGCATAAAATTTTTCTTGTTTATTTTGAGACTCAAAAATAATATTTTTTTTGTTCTAATGCAGCTGGCAAACACTTAGACAGTTGTCTTAGATGCCTTAAGGCAAGCGCTGCAACGACGTTATTCACTTAGCATTACGCAGGAGGTCCGTGTAGCTTGAAGATAAGCTACGGATGCGGAGTAACACTACCTCCGCAACGCTTTATGATCATGTTAGACCGGAACCTACGGTTTAAAGTGGATTCCGAACCACTACAAACATCCATGGCACCGCCGGGACTCGAACCCGAAACCTGTGGTACCGAGCACCAGAGCGCTTGCAACTCGGCCATTCAGACCCTCTAAAATAGTATATTATAGTAAGCAAATTATGACAATGTGCCTGTAACAGCGTTGATGAATTTCAAATAATTAATTGAATTTTGAATTGAATGAAATTTATTTGAAATTCACAGAATAATTCATTGACAACGCTTTTTAAAATTTCTGTTTTATTTATTATTCATTATTATAACTGTTATTTATTATTTCTGTTTATTATTATTTATTATTATAACGTTATTTTTTTTATTTATTTTTAAATTATGGAAATAAATTCCTGTAAACTATATGTTAAATCCATCAGATATTTTTATAATAATAGGGATTTTTTTAATCTTTTTATATATTGGTGAGCGTCGTTTTCATAAACAATTGGAATGACTGGTGATGAAGAGAAAACATTGCTTTCCGAAAGGATTTTTAGGGTAACTGCCCCATACTGTAAAAAACGCAGGAAATTTCTACCAGTTACCCCGCCTGTCAATGAGAGATTAGATTGATTGATTTAATCACATAGGAGTCGACTAGTGTTTGGAAACAGTGTTTGCAACGCACTCTACAGATTCAGAGAATTCGAACTCTGCTTTTATGCATGCTAACTGCGGTTAAAACTGCCAAGAGTCAGACTTTTTATATTTAAGAATGTATTTTTATTTAAATAAAAACAATGACTTCCATAATTTAAGAGCATTTCGCTTTGTTTAAAATACTCAGTATGCTATATTTTGTAAGCATTTGAACTAATATTGAATTAGTATTCCTGAACATTGGATTAATATTGAGAATAGTACCATATTGAGAATTTTTGTAAGCAAAATTCTCAATATGTTACATTTTATATTTTGTTCAATTCTTAATATGCTAAATTTCAATTTCTTAATAAATAAATATCCTGGTTCAAAAAAGTATTTCTGGTGGATTTAATCTATCCTGAAAACATATTTTAAAACATATTTATATCTATTTTAATTTAACATAATAAAAAACTCACTTTTATGCAATAACCTGAGAAACAGAAACTTGAATGTAATTGCTCATTATTAAATTATCGTATGTTTGTTAATTTTTTCAATATAGAAAAAATATGAGAAGTAATTTGTCTGAAAATAATTATTCCTACAGTTTTTGTGCGATGATTGAAGTTTGAAAAGGGACATTTATGTGTGAAACTGATTTGTAAAATACGATTTGTTTCGATATATTTCACTAGATGTCACTAGGAGTCATCGAATTAGTCAAGATCTCCGTTTATTCTTTTCCAAACGACGTTTCACAGGTTCAAAATCTATAATTTTCATTTATGTCCAAAATAAAATTACGCTGTTTTATATTTAAATATTACATTTCTAAAGAACTGTAAAATTGAAAATTTTTAACATCATAATTTTTAATATCATCTTTACTAAATGAAATATATCAATCAATACGAAATCTTTATTTATATAATCTATTTATATTATCAATGTATACAATATATATGATTCTTTAAATATAGAATAATTTTCTTGTTTTACTAAGTATGCATGTACTAAAATTTTGCTATTAATGCATTTACGAGTTACTTTTTCTTCTTCTTCATTGCCGCAACAGACCCAAGGTGGACCAAGGCCGTCTGCCTACTGGCAGATTTCAAGACAGGAGATGTTTTCATTTTATGAGATAGAGTAGTCCGCCTTACGCCCAATGCTCAAAAGACATATTAGACTGGGACCTAAGTTTTAGCAAATATTTTTATTATGACTATCTGATATCGACTATTTTTTATGAATGCGGATTTTTTTTTTTTAAGAAAGTGATTTACGCAGTGTTAAAACTATAATATTTAGAAAACAATATTATAACTCAGAAGTGATAACATAAAATGAGATTTTTGTTTTCATTGTCGAAAGATTCGCAGTAAATAATTCTCCAATAGATTTTAATAGTTTTCAATTGAACTAATTTAAAAAAAAAACTGGAGAAGGTTAATTTTTTTTTTAACATCCTTTTTTTAATAATCTCTTTGGTGACAGCCTCACATAAACGATGGTCCTAAGTTTTCCACGCACTTGTAGTTATCGATCCACGCATTCCTCGTGACTTGGAAGACATCAGAAACGGCTACTGAGCATTAGACAGCTCGCGGATGATCTCTATTGTAAGAAAATGTATTGGCCACTCAGTAATTAGGATAACAGGGAAAGATTTGAAAAGAATTAAGTCAATTCATTGTCTGTTATTGACAAAGTTTCGACTCTCCACGTTTGAACTTTTGAAAACAGGAAAAATTTAGACAATTCTTTACATTTAGGCATATATAAACCAAAAAAAAAAACTGTCGGCTGAATTTACTATTAAGTTTAAAAAAATATCTTAAAAAAGAAATTTCTTTCAGCTATTTGGTGATATTTAAATCCATGTGGAGCAAGATTTCCAGAAAAATATTAAATTCAGCAGCAGAAGGAAAGGCGATTATTATAATCATAGCCGGATAAATACCTCCGATGCGTTTGCATTTAAAGATAGAATCAATAACTTTTTTAAGAAAAAAAAAAATCATCTTTCTGTACGTGAATATAAGAGTAAATTCGAATGGCACAATGTCGATAAAAGCGTTTTATCTATAATGTTCTCAGTTTTTAGATATTGAAAATAAATCAGATGCCATTTAAGTAAAGAGATATAACTAATTAACTAACTCCCTGGCACTACAACCCATGGTAAGCCAATGTCGTCTGGTCATGGTAGAATTGTTGGCCCTACCTTCCACCTCTTTACAGTCATATTAGATCGGGACCTACGGTTTAAAATGGATTCTGAATTAATACATGGCTCCGATTGTTACATGGCACCAATTGTTCCATGGCACCAATTGTACCATGGCACCAATTGTTCCATGGCACCGAACGCCAGAATGCTAGTTACTCTGTCCTCAGGGCCCTAACAAAGAGTTATACAAATATTTTTAAAAAATTAGTTAAATTAAAAATTTAATTATTGAGTCTAAAAGATCACAGCTCATAAAGAATATGTTCGAAGTTCACCAGCATTTTTTTTAAATGATTAATATTAATATTGATTAATATCATTTGGACTTATTGATTATGTGTACTGTCTTGACGTAGCTGAAGCTTTTGATCGTGTATGAATCAAACTTTTATCTTTTACAACTTTACGCTCTTTTTTGGTCAAAACTATCTATATTTATCTTCCTAATAAAGGAAAAGTAGGAATTTTGTGGTTGTAGTTGGCAAAACTACACTTCTGCCATAGAAATCAAGCCTGTGTCCCCAGGATTCTATGCTTGGCCCATTTCTGTATAATATTTATATTAATAACATTCCGCAGTCTCACACTTTCAAACTCATTATGTATAGAAAATATTTTGTATTTTCATAGGAAATGTTGTATTGTACAGAAAATATTATTAGAAATTACGACCATTACGATTTGCATTTTAAACCGATTCCTCGATATGCTCCTTTCTGAAGTATCAACAGTTTCCCCAGTTTATGTCAGAATTCCAATACTCATTGACTGAATTCTCTCTGGTTATTTTTCTAAACTTACTTGTCTTTATTTTCCTCCTGAATTGTCTGTTAATTTTTTAAATCTCAACGGCCAAATCTCACTAAAGGCTGAAATTTAAGAATTCTCTCAAAAATTTAAGCAAAAAAAACCTTACATCCTCACTGACTTAGAAAATTGACTAATTTTTGTGGAACTTAACATCGATAAAACTGAAGCAATACTATTCACTAAAAGATCATACAATACTCCAAATATGACAATTTATAATCAACGTATTATTTAAAAGTATCAACATACGTATCTTCAACGTATCAACGAACCAAAGTAAAATATTTAGGGTAATCACGTTTGAAATCTCAAAAGTAAATTTAATAATAGACTTCACATACTCTATTCACTCATTTGCGGATACTCTAACATTTCACTAGTCAAAAATGCTCATTTATCTTGCCTATCTTCGTCTAGTTGTAACGTATATGCTAATCGGAGTTCTACAGCTCACGCGAACAGCAGAACAAAGTACTAAGAATTATTGTCAATTACCCGTGATGCTTTAGAAATGTAGATATCATATGTATAGTTTCCTTCACTAGTTTCAGACAATTTGTCTTTAAAATTTTCTGCAATTTTTACAATAACATGTCAAATATTAATTCTGAATTAAAGGATCTTCCAAATTACGAAAACACTCTATTGGAAAATAGGGAAAAGACCAAGAATTGTATTTTACACATAAAACCAATTCATAGATTTACTCCTTTCTGAAGTATCAATAGTTTCTCCAGTTTGTGTCAGAATTTAAATGCTCATTAGTTAAAATATCTCCGATTATTTTTTTTAAAACTGTCTTTATTTTCCATCTGAATTGTCGAATAATTTTTAAATATCATCTTTCTTTCTCTCTTAAATTTAACTTTTATTATAAATTAGTGGAAAAAAACTGGTAGGAGTCAACAGATATTGGTGGATTCAACCAATTAAATTACGGTGAAATCGCAAAATAGGGGCCATTGAGGTTTGGCGACTTTGTTTTGGCGTCAATTGGGAGATAAGTCATTAAATTTAGTAACCCGGATTTCTTGTACTGTTTGCAATTCACTTCACTTACAATCTCAACCGTTTTCTTGGTTAGTTAGATGAAAAGAATTTTTGACGCCAAATCCCAACTTTTCCTTTTTGCAATTTTGCCTAAGTTACTGTTAAATATAATATTAAAGAAGCTTATGAAAAAAACATAATCTTCGATCAAAAACTTTTCCAGTATTTTGTCTAAAATCTGAATTTATTTCAATCAGTGCATTAAACCTCATTCGAGAACAACAATTTAATCAGTACATTCGGAATAACTCAATATTGTATTACTTCTACTAATTGACGCGTCATTTGAGAACGGACGATAGTTGCTTACATTAGAAGTTCTCAAAGGCGTCAAATTTGAAGCCAAATCCATTACATTTCTTTTAAAACGATGGAATGGATTGAAAATCTCAAATCCATACCGATTTACTGGCTGAGTAATATGGCTAAGGATCCTCAAATACGTTTCATTGTGAGGTTCAATCTTGAGTGCTTTTCTGTAACATCTTGCAGCTTTGGCAGGATGGTTCATCATATAAAAAGCCTGTCCCAGTCTGGCGTAAGCTTTGGCATAATTAGGATTCAAGTTCAAAGCTTTATGACAATCTGCAGTAGCTCTTTGGTACTGTCCTTGTCTGATCCTGGTGTCTGCCCTGTTGCAATAATACACCGGATTATGTTCGTTAAGACAGATCGCTTTAGTGAATTCAGCTTCGGCCATTGGATATCTTTCTTGTTGCACAAGATCATTGCCTCGAAGTTTGCATTGTTCAGCCTGGACTTGATCTTTGATGGGTACAGGATTGGAAGCTCTTTGGTAAATTTCTGGAAGACTTGGGAAATGCTTCATGCGCAAATAGTCTCTCATACTGATAGAATAAACCTTTTCCAAGCAATTGGCGGCGACTCTGAGACTTTTTGTGAACACAGGATCCAATTTACTAGTTGATTGTGTAAGTAAGAAGTCCGCTATAGAGATAGCTAAATCTTTTATAACTTCAGAATCTTTCACTGACTGAGTGGCTGCCATTTATTTCTTGTACAAAAATTTATGAAAATCTTTTCTTTAAATTTTAATTCTTGCGATATTCTATTTTTTTTTTTTTTTTTAATAATGATATTAATTTCGTTCAAAACAATGTGCAGCCATTTATTACTAAAGGAATACAGCTTGTTAAATCTTAAATCTTTATACGTTTAACTAAATTTCCACGAGCTCTTCAGGTAGCTAAAATATTGTAATTTTGGAATTAACAGTGAGGTTTTGAAAGTAAATTACATTTTCATTAATAAATAATTAATATTCAGCTATTAATATATTAAATAATCAACATTAAAAATAAATTATCATTAATTTTTCATTTTTATTACACCAGGGGCATAATTTTCCACATAATATACCATGGATAACCTTAACAGTTAACAGGAATTATTGCTTTCCAGGAGGACATACAGGGAAATGAGAGAAAAAATTAAGAAAATTTTAATTGTTTCTTGATATATTTGTAATTGGTTTTTTTTTTAATTTTGAATAATTCAAACTGTATGAAATACGGAAAAAAAGAAATAAAAATATTTTTGATATTTTGAGGAATGGTGAAGCATGAACATACTCCCCGAGAACATTCTAAATGTAGTATATAGGAGTAGGGTGAGATAACGAGGTATCCATTTTATCCGAACTGTATTTCCCTCTTAGCATTAGAATTGTCACAAAAGAAGCAAGCAGTATGAAAACATGCTTTATTTGTTTGTAACTTAAATGTGTTGCCAATTTTATCCACATACAAGCAACAGCGGGCCCTAACTAAGATGTCCATATATACTACTGTGTCCAAAAATAAGACCAATTTTCAGTTTAAATTTCCCGGGCATATGGCATTTCAATTTTTTTTTTTTCCTTTTAGGTTGTTGGCACTGTCCTTGACATCTGTGTGAAATTTTACATCAAAATATTCATTAGTGTTTGGTCTTGTGAGATGCTAAAACTGATTCCGGCAATTTTGAAATGTCTCTTCAATCGACTCAAAACGTTGTCCCCGGAGTGGTCTTTTGAGTTTAGGGAATAGCCAAAAGTAGCCCGATGCTAAATCAGGTGAGTACGGTGGTTGTGGAACGATATAGATTTCGTTTTTGGCGAAAAAGTCATGAAGAATCAATGCAGTGTGAGCTGGGGCATTCAATGTTTTCGGTACCAATCAAGATTTGACGCGTTAGAGACCCAAAACATCTTTTTAAAATTGAATTTTGAAATACCTACATCATCAAAAAAGGTCTCTGATTGTAAAACGACGGTTTGCAAGCACCAAATCTTTAATTTTTTTTTGGACGTGAGCTTCGTCGGTTGAGGTTGGTGGTCGACGAGAGGGCTCTTCGTCTTCAAGGCGTTCTCTACCTTCTTTGAACTGTTTATACAACTTTTAAATATTTCTTTCCGATATAGTAATGCCCACCGAATTCCTTCTGAAACATTCTATACGTTTCCGCAAACAAAATTGAATGTGTGTTCTTTGCTCCATTAATTCAGACATCTCAAAAATCGCTGGAATCAGTTTCAGCGTCTCACAAAAACCAAGCGTACCTCAAGCACTAATGAATAGTTTGACGCCGAATTTCACACAGATTTCAAGGACAGTGCCAGCAACCTAAAAAAGAAAAAAAATTGAAATACCATATGCCCGGGAAATTTAAATTGAAAACTGGTCTCACTTTTTTTGGACACAGTAGTATATATATCTAAATAAAAGGTTCATGTGATAACATATAAAGCTCAGAGAGACAACTTGAAAATATATCTCCTCATACAAGATGCTATTCCTCCATAAATATGTCTCCTTCTATGTATGAGTTAAGATGCCAAATGTTAGCGTTTCAGTAGAAAATATTTCCAAGAATCAAAACTGTAAATCAAATCAAAAATTCATGAAAAACAGAGGGAAATAAAATTACTTTTTAAAAACCTCAGCGTATTTCGCAATAAATTTTTACGGTCGCTGTTAAAAAAGATGTGACATCTGAGCAAATAATTCAAGTCCACTTAATTTTAATATTATTTATTAAAGACAGCTTATACGAGCCACCATAGCTCAGTGGTTAGAGCACTGGTCTTGTAAACCAGGGGTCGTGAGTTCAATCCTCACTGGTGGCTGAAGGATGCTTTCTTCCGATAATTTTTTTTTTTCTGATCCTTTATTATTAAAATTCAGTTTTTGTTTAAATTAATTAATATGTGGTTAATTACTTATTTGCCAGCATTTCTTAATTATAAATTCTCTAGATTACTGTCATTTCATTAACAAGGAATTGCTCATCCAAATAACCTAGTTCGGACAATTAATATTTATATAAAATAAATAATATGCCTAAATATTTAAGACTTTTATTTATAAAAAATATATGTTCAGTAACTACTTGTCATCCCAATTATCATCATGGTCACTTTTGGTTTCAATTTATAGCTCGATTTCTTCGATGCCAGGCTCTAACACGGCCGGATTTTCCTATAGGCTAACTAAGCTTCAGCCTAGGCCCTCAAGATCAAGAGGTGCCTACATTCAAATTGTTCAGCAAAATTAAAATTACACTATTCTAAAAACTGTAAACACTAAAACACTGAATCGAAAATAAGGAGAAATTCTACTATATAAATTCTATCTACTAAAATTTTACTGAAATTCTATCATATATAGAAATTCGTCTATATATGACTAATAAATTAAAATGTATTGATAAACCAAACATAAAAATGTATTTTTAAGATCAACGGGTTCGGCTCATTGGTCTGTTCATTTGTATTATTATCTGTTTTTATTATACGTGCCACATTTTTAAAAGATTAGTACCAATCACAACATGTTCTGCTTAACATATTGATATATATCACAGTAATGATGTATTTTATTTTCTCTCATGTAATTTACAAACTTAAAAATGGGAGATGAAAGGACCTCATAAGTGGAATAGCCTAGAGTCTCTTTTCATTTAAATCCAGCCCTGGGCTCTACAATAATTGTTTCTAAAAAAACGTGTAGAATTGACTACTAAATTGAATAAAGAGGTCGAGTGCCTGAACGCAAAAGCGTTCATCTACTCAATGATATGTGATGAAAGTAGGAAAGAAAAGTCAGGATGAATAGATAATAGCAATCGTATGAATTGGGAAAAAAAAGAACGAAAGAAAGAAAAATGAAAACATTGGTGATAAAAATGTAACATGAAATTTGAGATCGGTAAAGAGCGATATTATTAAAAGAAAGATTGGAAGTTATTGAACTGAAGTAGAATAAATAAGTGAACAGGAAATTATGGCGGTTCGAGGCTTCGATTCCATTTAGAAGTAGAGTAAGGATACTTGTATTTTCCATAGAATTGCGTAAAAATAGTTTGTGCCTTGATGAGAGGATTTCCGTGGGTTGCAATAGTATCGAAGAAATTTCAAGAAAGTTTTTGTAATATAGTAGTAAATAATCAATATTTAAATATTGATGGATTGTAGAATTACAGACAAACCAGGGTGCTCCAGTGATGATATGAAAAAGTTTATTTTTAATAATTTGTACAGATTTTTTTTTTTTTTTTTTTTTTTTTTTGTTAGATTTTGCAGCTAGACCCCAAATTGGGGCAGCTAAAGAAAGATAGGCATTGGAACTTGTTTGTAGAGAAGAATTTTGTTTGACAAAGATTATTTAGAATATTTATTGATGAGTTTTTCTTTTTAACAGGAGTAGTTGCAGTGTTATCGGAGTCGTTCAGCTTCACCAAGATGTAACTCATTTGCTTCCGTAGATTTTTGTTGGGGATATTGGAAGGCTGAAGTTGTAGGAAAAGGTCTATGTTAGGAATTTGCTGCTCGATTTTTAAACAGTTTTCAATATTGTTGAGATGATCATAGGGATTTTCACATTCAATGAACGTTGAAAAGTTGTTTATGCTAGTATGAAATGTATGATCGATTTTCTGAACAAAACTAAAGGCGGTCGGGTTGGTATTAATATCAATCATATGAAGTATACTGCCAGGACTGGTAGTCAGGAGTGGTTGAATGGTCAATAGGGGTTTGCTTGGTTTGTCTACGGCCATCTTGTGTACACGAGGGACCTACAGTTTACGGTGGTCAGTAGAGGGAGAGACATGATTGTACTGTTGAAGGAAAGAGAATCTCCTACGACAACAGCCATAATAGAAGTGAAAATAAACAACCTAGTATTTAAAAATACTTTTGACTGTTACACATAACAAGAATGCACTTGACTGAGTTAAGGCAGTGAGAAACACCCGTAGCTTAAAAGTCCGAACAATCCAGCGCAAAAAGAGGAGAAACACTAGTAAACAAACGGATAATCACTGATGAAAAAAGTTTTTTTAAATCTCACAATAATTAAAAAAAAACATTTTTTCAAACAAAAATAAAGCATTCAACCATTTAGTTGTCACTCGCTGCCGTAACTCAAATCAAAACTCGTCCTTGAAAAATAGAGGAAAAAGAAATCACTTTTTAGAAACAGTAGGGAGTTTCGCAATAAAATTTTACGATCGCTGTTAAAAAGATGAGACATCTGAGCAAATAATGCAAGTCCACTTAATTGTTATGGTATTTAGAAATGAATATGCATACAAGCCACCGTAGCTCAGTGGTTAGAGCACTGGTCTCGTAAACCAGGGGTCGTGAGTTCAATCCTCACTGGTGGCTGATGGATGCCTTTTTTTTTCTTTCCTTTATTATTAAAATTCAGTTTTTGTTTAAATTAATTAATATTTGGCTAATTATTTATTTGCAGCATTTCTTAATTATAAATTCCTAGCTTACTTTCGTATCATTAACAATCAAATATTCATCCAAATAACCTAGGTTGGACAACTGATATCTATATAAAATAACTAATATGCCTAAGATATAAGATTTTTGTTTATGAAAATCTACCTTCAGCAACTACTTGCCATCCCAATTGTCATCATGATCACTTTTGGTTTCAATTTATAGCTCGATACCAGGCTGTTTCTAAAAAAAAAGTGTAGAATTGAAAAACACAGCAAAGAAAGGGATTTTGATAGTAAGCAGAGGAATAAAAACCATGATAGGATTCCCTTTTAGTGTTCTATTTGAATAGATAGGGTTATTTGTTTTTTGTTTTTTTCCCCTGATATTTATATAATTTTGAAAGTTAAACTTTAATGATCAGTATTTTTAAGGTTTGTAACCCTGCTTCCTCCTACGTACTGGCAAGAGCGCTCCCTGTAGCGTTCCTTAGAAATATTCAATTGGCCTACAGACTCTCACTCGGAGAGGAAGTACAATTCGTACGTAGCCGAGTATCAGGTTTTCGACTTAAAAATGGAATCCTTCCCCGAATCTATAATTATCTCTCTTTAAATGTGTTACATATTGTATATGTGGGGTGTCTGTGGTGTGTAAATAAAGCTGTGAGTTTTCCAACCTTTGCCTCAAGTATCTCAACTTAATCACACCCAGTTACAATCTGGTTGCTTAATCTTCACACTACAGGTTTGTTTTGTTATAATAGCTTAAGGATTCTTTCTTTCGGTAGCTTTTTTTTCCCCCTCTCCCTTTATATTAAAATTAAGTTATTGTTTAAATTAATTAATATTTGGTTAATTATTTAACGCCAACATTCCTTGATTATAAATTACCTAGCTTACTTTCGTTTCATTAACAATAAATTATTCATTCAAATAACTTAGGTCGAGCAATTGATAAGATATAAGATTTTCTTGTATGAAAATCTAACTTCAGCAACTATTAGTCATCCCAATTATCATCATGATCACTTTCGGTTTCAATTTATAGCTCGATTCCTTCAATGCCAGGCTATTTCTAAAAAAAGGTATAGAATTGAAAGAAATCATAGCAAAGGAAGAGATTTTGAAAATAAGACTTCTGGTTGGATTTTCTGGTGTTTGTTTAGACCAGGAGTGGCCAAAACAAATGAACTTGCGGGCCACTTTGGAAATGCATCCTAACTCCTCGAACGCATATAAAATTATGTATCCCCATATAAGATTTAGATTTACTATAGACAATTTTGGAGTGAAAAAGTGAAACATAATGAGTTATTAGTATTGTGTTTACTATTATTCTCACATGTAAACATATACAATATAATAATAATGATAATAACGCACATTGTAAAGAAATATATAACACTACAAATGAAATATAAAAATTATATATAAATATAAATGCAATAAAAAAATGAAATCATTAAAAAATATTTATTTTATAGCGCGATATTTGTTTCTCCACTCTTTCACTTAGCTTTTGCAAATGGATGAGCGCGCCTCATGAGTTCGCAGAACATATTTTAATTATTCTGCGAACTCATAACTGTAAACTCATAAATAAAACATGCAATATCTGTTTTAAAATCAAAGTTAATTTGTCATAATTTCAGCAGTTAATTTTTAAATGGATGAATGCACACATAATATTTTTATAATAGATTGGTTTTCACTACTTTGGCCATTATAAAATAAATACATATTTGTAAAAGTGTGATAAATCTCACAGGCCGCAAACATTTTCAAGGCGGGCCACGGGTTGGCCACCCCTGGTTTAGACTCAATTATCAGCAATTATGAATCCCGGAAGGCGATATTTTTTTATATATTTCTAGGTATCAAAGTTGACACACTGAAATTGTATATATTTCTCTCTGTGGATTTCACAATTTGAAACTTAACTATTTATTTTGATAGCTATTTTATTTATATACAATTTTTTCTTGGCAACCACTATCTTTCTGTTATTTTAATTCATTTGGTGATTAGAGGCATTAGATCAAGGCAGAATATTAACTATGCCACTTTTAGCTGGTTTGTTAGTATACGGGGTTCTTGTGGGTTGGTTGCATTCTATTTCAGTATCTGGTTTTCATATAACTTCAAAAGCTTGAATGGAGGACTTGGGCAGAGCATTTCAAGGGTTTGAGGGAGCAAGTGCCCCCTTAAAAATAAAGCATAACATTGATAAACTCATCGGTGATCAGAAAACTGCAGCAGACCGCTTGAAAAATCTAATTTCCGGGAAAAAGAAAAAAGAAGAGGAACCAGAACCAAAACCAAAACCAAAGCCAAAACCAACTCCAAAGCCAAAGGCAAAACCAACTCCAAAGCCAAAGAAAAACCAACTCCAAAGCCAAAGAAAAAAACCAACTCCAAAGCCAAAACCAAAACCAATTCCTAAACCCACTCCTCCTGAACGTAAGCATGTGCACTATTATTTAAATTAGTAAGTTAGTTAAATTATTTCTTAAATTTGGTAGCTTTCCAGTAGAAAAAAATAAACTGCTACTGATATCATAGTAGGTAGTAGCAAATTTGGCACGAAAAATATGTTTACGCCAATTTGATTACATTTTTACATACTAACTTTTAAATAATTATATATGAAGAAATAATTCTTAGTACATCTATAATCCTCTTTATAAATCACTTTTGGCAATTTGACCAGATCATAAAATAGGGGCAGTTGCGATCTGGCGACTTTTTGTGGCGTCAACTGGGCGATAAGTCACCAATTCACAGCATTTACAATCGCAACCTGTTAATCACATTTTTGGGGAAAAGATTTTTGACGCTAAATCCCAACGGCCCTTATCCTGTGATTTTACCAGCAATTTTTTAATCACTAACCGTTTCAACAAATTGCCAGGTGCTGTCATATATAAATTTGAAAAAGAGCAAAATCTAAAAAGAATGGGGATTCTGCGCTTTAGGGTTCCTCTTATTTATTTGGCAATTCTTTTCCTTGCCGTTCCTTGCCATCTCCGAAACAAACAAAATAGCCGCGGCCGTATTTTTTCCATTTGGCTCCAAACAAATAAAAACATCCAAAACTAAATAAACAAATAAAGTCGTCAATACACAGGTACTACATATTGTAGCAATAACTACATTGTTATCACATATAGTATAAATTACACCTCGCCAGCTTGTAGTTAGCGAAGTGCAAATGCATTAAATCGCCAAGAATTAATTCATTTATGTATTAGTTTTTTTCGGTACTTACGTATTAACGCCACCGCAGCTACAGATTTGGCGGTTTTTAAGTGGCGCCAATCTACACTTAAAATTTTTGTGACAAATCATAAAATATATAAAACACTTTATTTAAAATCAAAACACTTTATTTAAAAACAAAGTAGTCCATCGGGTTTCGGTGGAAAATGGGCCGATATAGAGTTTAACATTGATTCAAAAACAGTCTCTATTTTGGCGCATTGGCAGCTCTTTATTGGCGCATTAGCGCAACTTCTGCTGCGGTGGCGTTAATACGTAAGTACCGTTTTTTCCAATTAAATTTAAAATTTGGTAGATTGTAGAGAGATTTAAGAGATCGGAGCCATTGTGATTTGCAGTCAAAAATTCTCTTCGCCAAATTCCGTAATGGGTTGCAACTGTAAGTGAAGTGTATTGAAAAAGTACAAAAAAAACCCAAATTAACACATTTGGCGATTTATCGTTTAAGTTAGCTCCAGAAAAAATCGCCAATTCCCAACGTCCCCTAGTTTGTTATTTGGCCAAATTTTGTTTCCAAGAGTGTGTGGTTGAAATGAATTTCAAACCGATATATTTATTAGGGCTTAACGATGATATTAAAGTTTCTGTTGTTATAATCGTAGATGAGAAATAGGATTTTTACGTATTCAATAACGGTTTTAGGTTTTAATGAAAATGATTATGTAAAAGTTAAAACGAAAAAAAGGGGGGAATTCGATTTACCGAATACCATGGCACCATTTTGAAAATCAATAAATTTCCCGAACTCTGATTTCAGAGTGTGCAGAAAATGATAGAATATTCAAACAATGTTCTCCTAAAACACAGAGTGGCTAGCGCTCGGTGCCACAGGTTTCGGGCTCGAGTACTGGCGGTGCCATAGATGTTTGTAGTGGTTCGTAATCTACTTTAAACTGTAGGTCTCGGTCTAATATGGCTGTAGAGCATTGGGCGTAATGCTGACAACCCTATCTCGTAAAAAGAAAACACCTCCTGTCTCGAGATTTGCCAGTAGGCAGAGGGCCTTGGCCCACCATGGGGATGTTGCGCCACTGATGACGCTTATTATTATTATTTCCCTTCAGCCCTTAACAGAAAATATAATACACGTCAACAAATGATCTGAAGCCGAAAGAAAAATCTGGCCAAATCACAAAATAGGTGTGGTTGGAATTTGGTGATTTTTTTGAGCAAACCAACTAAGCAATGAATCGCCAAATGTGTTAATCTGGAGGTGTTGTTTTTTTTGCAATTCATTTCACTTACAGTTGCAACCCATTATGGAATTTGGCGAAAATTGTTTGTTGAAAAGAATTGTTTGTGTATTAACCACGTGCCAGATAGATCGTAATAGAGGATAGATAATCCATAATAACCTCAGCAAACATTAATATCGACTATTGATCAGTCGTATAAACATTTTCAACCCGAGCATTTTCTTCAACGAACATTTTCTTTCTGATAAACATTTTTTTGCCTGAAACAAAACTTGGTTTCCACAAGTTAATGGTATGCAGCAAAGGCAATAACAACAATCAATACCGAAAATTCTACAAGTACTGTTATGACAGTACTCTATCCCTTTTGACTCTTATAGGTCAAATTAGGGATTGTGAACTTTGATATATAAGACAGAGAAAAGGAATAAAGCCCACCTACTTTTGTATCCTTTGTACTTTTAACATTTATTTGTTTTTAAGGCATTTTGGTCGTTTTTGTTAAGAATGTCTGGTCTTTTCCTTCGTAATTGTGATTTGTTTTTATGTTCTTTTGTTTGTACGGTAAGTGGCCAAATTAGTGTGGATTGAGTTCTAATAAAGCCATAGGTAACAACAACAACAGACAACAGTTTTCTATAATTGTATCGTAGATAACAGGATCTTTAATAATAGCATTAAAAATATGCTTCAAAATATCAAAAAAGATTTTATTTATTTCATATGACATCAACTCTAAAAATTTCTTTTGAAATTGTAATATTTTATAGTTAACGTAATCTAATATTTTAAACATTTTTTTGTATATATTCCTACAGCAGAAAAAAAGTTACTGCAATAGATGTTTCTGATAAAGAACCTTTAATAATACAATTCTCAAAGCCAGAAAAAAATATAAGAAAAGAGAAAAAGGTGAGTTGATTCATAATAGAATTCACTTTAGGAAAAAAAAGGTCACAACAAAGATACAAACGAAATATATTTTGTAAAATATCTCTTTCTGAATATGTTTCTGAAAATACCCCGAGAAGTAGTTTAGATATCCTGAGGACATCGGTTACAGGACATATTCAGCCAAATCATGCTCTTACTTTTTGCAACTTATGAATAACCTCATAAAGAAGTGTGGAAGGCTGTGAGGCTACTGAGACATTATTCAACACTATACGATACTGGGTGACTGGAAGTTACAAAAAATATGTTAATGTTTGCAAATGTTATTCGGTAGCATTTTGGCAATAGCTGGTCGTTCTAAAATGATCCCAGGGGGTAACGCTGAATTCGAACAGTAAATATGCAAAAGCTGATAACCAGATTCAGTGCTAAAAATTTATTAACGTGTAGCTGATAAACCAGATTCAGTGGTATTAACTAAAGAAAATGATCCACAAGAGGCAACGCGTTCAGGAGAAAAATCTGTGAAGTTTTCCCGTTTAGTTTATATGTCTTTCATCGAAAGAAAAATAAAGCTACTCTGATTCGTGTATCCGACCTGTGCCTCAAGTATCTCAACCTAATCTCACCCAGTTACAATCGGGTTACCCAACCTGCACATCACAGTTATCAATTTTATTGAAGAAAATTCAATGTAAAGAAAGAATTTAGAAACAGAATTTCCTTTTAAGTATCAAAAACTTTTAAGCTGGTGGATACCTTTTTAATTTCAGAGCGAATTTTTAAACATTTTTCTGTAATACTGTTTTGTTTAACCATCAAAATTCATTCAGTAGTACTATATTATAAACTATTATATTCGATAAATAATAAATGCTTTATACTTTATTAATCGAGAAATAATAAATTTTAAAATTTGATGTATACGCAAATTGAATCAACAATATAAAACATTTTAATGGAAAAAAATATTTAATCACATTTAAAAATATTTGTTTTCTTTAAATTCATTCTGCCTCACTGTTTGAACATAGATTCCTGCGTTCGCTTTCAAAAATATATTTAAAATAATTTTACTACCAACAACTTTGTTTTAAAAATATGTTAAAAAAAACACTTGCTTTTTTTTCATATTCATATACACTAAATGGCTAAATTCTGACGTATACATGCAATATATTTCTATGAAAAAACACAATTTTTTTCCTAAAATTTTAACAAATCACATTGGACGGGGAAAATCTGTAAAAAAAAAAAAAAATTCAGAGTTTAATTTCAAAAATATTTCATAAAACTTAATAATGTAGGGTAAAAAACTAAGGTTTCGTACTTTTCTATGTATCAATTTATCGAAAAAAAAAAAAAAAGTTTTTTTTAAGTATAATTATTTTCTCAGCACTAAAAGCATATTATTGTGAGGATTTTTAAAAAATAATAATGACATTTGTAATGAAGATAAATAGTTTTAAGTCTACATTTTAATAGTCTCAAAAATTACCAAAGAAAAATCTTTCTTTATTAAAAAATTTCTTATTATTTATTTAAAAAGCTAGCATAATACCGATATATGCCATTCATTAATTTATCTTCCTTTATTCACAGACATAATGTATTATTCATACAATATTACATTACCTTGAAGTCTCAACATTCAGTATAATATATATTAATGAAATCATAAATCAAATATTGCACAAATAAATGCACATTTCAACCTAATATTGCACATTTTTAGAAAGATTAGGAATTTATTTAATCTCGTAATTATTTTCTACACATTCATTTACATTTTGTTTTTACTGTGTCCAAAAAGTAAAACCAATTTTCAATTTAAATTTCCCGTGCATGTAGTATTTCAATTTATTTATTTTTTTATTTTTTTAGGTTGTTTTGACTGCCCTTGACGTCTGTGTAAAATGTGACGTCTCGAAATATTCATTAGTGTTTTGAATTACGCATGGCTTTGTGAGATGCTAAAACTGATTCCGGCGATTTTTGAAATATCTCTTCAATCGACTCAAAACGATATTGTCGGAATGGTCTTTTGAGTTTAGGGAATAGCCAGAAGTAGCACGATGCTAAATCAGGGGGAATACGGTGGTTTTGGAACGATATTAGTTTCATTTTTGGCGAAAAAGTCACGAAGAATCAATAAAGTGTCAGCTGGCGCATTCAGTGTTGTCGGTACCAATCGAGATTTGACGCATTTGAGGCCCAAGACCAACCCTTTTGAAATTTCAACATCATCAGCAAGGTCTCTAATTGTAAATCGACTGTTTGCAAGCACCAAATCTTTAATTTTGGACGTGAGCTTCGTCGGTTGAGGTTGATGGTCGACCCGAGGGCTCTTCGTCTTCAACGCGTTCTCTGCCTTCTTTGAACTGTTTTTACCACTTCTAAACCTTTCTTTCCGATATAGGAATGTTTACCTAATGCCTTCTGCAACATTCTATACGTTTCGCAAACAAAATTTAATGCAAGTTCTTTGCTCAATTAATTCAGACATTTGAAAATTGCCGGTATCAGTTTTAGCGTCTCACAAAGTCAAGCGTAACTCAAACACTAGGGAATATTTCGACGTGAAATTTTCCACGGATGTCAAGGACAGTGCCAGCAACTAAAAAAGAAAACAAAATTGAAATACCAATTGGAAATTGGTTTTACTTTTTGGACACAGTAGTAGTTACTACTAAAGGATCATCATAATAATGTAACGTAGAGTGTAATAAACAATTCAACTAAATTGTTTTATATAGTATTGATTGTACACATTTTTCTAATTAAATTTAATGTGCATTCATTTCATTTTTAAGATTAAATTTAATTGTGATTGTTCTCAGGACTAGGAAAATGCTTCACTTGTCTGTGTCCTTGCATTGCAAGGCTGCTGTAGCAGCAGAAGGGATCAATACAGAGGAATAAAAGCCATGATAGGATTCCCGTTTGGTGTTCTGTTTGGATATGGTAAGTTCATTTGTCTTTTTCCTGGTATTTTTAAAAATTTGAAAGTTAAATTTCATTGACCAACATTTTTAAGGCTTCCTCCTACGCACTGGTAAGATCGCCCCCTGTCGAGTCCAGGAGAAATATTTCATTCGGAGAGAAAGTATATTTCATGCATTCTGCGCATAGCTGAGTATAGGGATTTCGGCTTATAATTGGAATCCTTTCACAAGTCTACAACTATCTTATCTTTAAATGTGTTAAACATTGTGTATATCTGATTGTATGTATGTGTTTGTGCGTGTATCAATAAAGCTGTGAGTTCTGCAGACTGTGCCTCAAGTATCTCAACCCAACCTCCCCCAATTACAATCTGGTTGTCCTACATACACACTACATGTTTTGTTTTGCCATAAAGGACATGCATGCACGAAAATATGCTTAAACTTTTGAGGGAACTATATTTTATTTTATTTTGAATTTTCAAACTTTTTAATTTTTAATGGCTTTTAAATGAAGGTATTCACTAAAAAATTTTAAAAATTGAAGCATGTATAAAAATGCCGATTCTTGGTTATTAGTACTAAGTATGTTAATTAAATGTTCATCAATTTATCATTCGAAGTTGTAGTATAAAAAAAAAAAGATTTTAAAGACTATATCATATATCATTCATTAATTTATCATATTTTTTTCATACAAATAATGTAATATTACTTTACAATGAAATACCAACATTTCATAGAATATGTATTAATGGAATCATAAATCCATCAATTGATTTGCACTGGTCTGTAATATCAAAAGAATTATTTCAAATAGGCATTTCTAATTATAATTAAAAATCTTTTTAGAAAGATTATAATTATTTTTTTATCTGTAATTAAAATTGTATTGATTTAGTAAACCATAATTCCATGGCCATTGTATTCCCGATTACCCAATTAACTAATTTCGAGTAAATACCAAGAATATATCATTTTTTTTTTTTATTGTTATCGTGCACTTACCGAAATAACATCTTTATATATATTTTTCAATTCCTTCTATTAGCTCACACTCTCCCGATATATATCTTGTTCAAATTTTCAATCGTTCATAAAATACTTTTTATCCATCCACTCAAGTTCAAATACATTTATTTTTTTGAACTTGTAGCGGATGACGATGTTAATCCAGTTTTTCCAAATATTAATTCATTAATTAAATTTAATTCATTAATTTTAATTAATTTTTTGTTTTATATATTTAAGTTTCATATATCCAGCAATAGATGGCGCCAGATAAACTTAAAAAAATGAATGGAAATTATTTGTAAAGGACTTATTGGTTGTGGAATATTGTAAAAAAAAAAAAAAATTGGAATTGACTTTAAAAAAAAATTTTTATTACTTGTTTATTTTAAATGTATAAAACTGCTTTTATATTTTATTATGCCTGACTCGTGGCTTAGTGGCAGCGTGCTCCGCTGTTGAGCATTATGAGTTCAGGCTCTTGCCCCGTTAGTCGGACTACCTACTGAGAGATTTTCGAATTTTCTCCCATACGGCAAGCAAATTCGGGGTATTTTCCCTAAAAAGTCCTCCTCGAAGGTACTGTAATTCTTCTTCAGCCACACTGAGCCAAGTCAGACTTCTACTTTACAGGTGCTCCATCACAACAGAAGCTGCTCCTCCCTGCCTTCCATGAGAACACACAGGTTCATGGACTTGGCAATAATTTGTATAATATGTATTGATAGCGATTTTCTCTTCCTGCAGCATTACATAAACTGGTGGTCGAACGCTTTCAACTGAGTCCATCTACAACTAAAGTTCTCGGTGGCATCGTGACTCTGTGCGTGGCCATCGGTTTTGCTCTGTCCAAACAAGTCAGATGCATCTGCTGTTTGACGATTCCCAGTCTGTGTGGGAACGCCGGCCGCATGTATCTCAGCACCTTCATCATAAGTTTTGTTATCTTGGGTAAGTTAAGCTGAATTAAACAAACACAGTTTTTAAACTAATAAGAAAATGCACGGACGAATTTACTAATCATAAATTACATCTCAACAAAGCATATCATGAATTTAATATTTTTACACTTAAATAAACTTTTCCATTTTTATTTTATTTATTTATTTTTACTGGAAGGTATGACCAGGTGCTTTCTAGTTACATAAAATGAAACATCTTTAGTTTTGGCACATATTGCTAGTGAGGCCTGATGCCGAGCGACTAGTGCTCTGGTGCTCAGTGTCACAGGCCTTGGACCCGAATCCCGGTGGAGTCATGGATGCCTATACCGGGTTAGTAATCCGCTTGAAACTATAGGCCCCGGTCTTAATAGGACTATTGGACATAGGCTGACAACCAAATCCCGTAAAAGTAAAATATCTCCTGTTTCAGAATCTGTTAGTAGACAGTTGTCGTAGACAGCCATGGTCCAACATAGACTGTAGTGCCGGGGAGTTAGTTAGTTAAATATTGTGTGGAAAAAAATTATCATTTATCAAATCTTAAAGGAAAAATTAGTTTGAATAATTATGCATAAATAAATAAAAATTGAAACAAACAAAATGCATATTAAAAAAAGGAACACAGTCATAGGCTACAAAAATTTCCCATCTTAATTTGAAGATCAGACTTCTATAAATGAATCCACCAGATGGAGCCAGGCACAAATAAGACTTTTTCAGTTAGATAAATAGCAACATTTTTAGACAACAATAGATTTAAACAGCAGCGAATCCAGTGCTAAGCGTTAAAGCTTTAAACTTATACTGGATACATGCACGCATCCATCCATTTATATATATATATAAGTAGTGACATCCATTTTTGCTCTTCTGGAATTCCTGACGTATAATTAACAGGTTTAGTTGCTATGCTAACCCTATTAAACTTAGTTCTGCATTTCTGGTAATAATTACTTGTGACTGCTACACCTCTATAATTTATCGCTACCTTACAGTTCTAAGTGCTTTCCCATTCTTTTTACCCTTTTTCTTTTTCCCATTCTTTTACTCTGCAATATGTATTAACTATATCACCACTTTTGGGATTTGTTTGTCATTTTATCTGCTTTGACGGCAGATGCTTTGAAACCTTCACACCTAGTCGACGTGGCTTTTCGCTGTTCCGCCATTTCCGGGAGTTAGTCCCCAAGTATCTTATTCATTATTATTAATAAAGTGTGTAATAAGACTCATGCTGATAAGAAGATTAGAACTCACGTGGCTGCTTTGTAGTAGGCCGATCTTATTTAATTACTGTTTACTGAGGTATAAAATAAACAGGTTTGTCCTTTGATTGACATAATGCCTTGATTCAAATAATTTCTAAAGATTTATTCGTATCCCTTACATAATTCTGGGTTTAGATATAATTGCTTAAACAGTTTTTAAAATCTTCGTTTTGCTACTTTACTATTGTAATTCAATTATTTCCAATCTCTTTTCCAAAGTAGATTAACCATCTTTAAACTGCACAGTCTAGTTAAAAATCTCTAAAGATTGATGTCCTTTCGTTTTCGAATCATGTATTAAATACCTAAACTTTCTAAATCTCAAAGCAATTTTAAATTGTTTTCGAGGGATTCGTCATTATTTATTAAACAACAAGTTTGTAGTTTGCGATTCCTTTAAATTTCCCATTGCGATCCATTCGAAAACTGTATATCTTAAAAATAAAATCTTTTGCTTATTTGTAGAATATTTTTGTTTCAGAATTCTGATGAACTAATTTGTTCCTTAAGACAATCCATTTTACTTGCTTTATAAAATGTACTATCAGACAATTTAACAAAATCTAGAATTTCAACATTCTCAAGATATCTAAAATGGATGGAATTAACACAATTATTTCCAATAGAATCAAAATCTGCACATTCTCTACTAAGCTTTGATTACTATTTAAAATTAAGGTTTCAATTTCCAGTTTTTTATTAAACTTGAACGCATATTTAAACCTGCCACTCTAATATTGATATTTCTTTTTCTTCGCATTGAGTACATCAGCTAATCGCGACCCTAATATTTAATATAATAAATATAACAAACATCTGTGCTGCTATTAAGCAATGCATTTATTTTTATTCTCTTATTTTTTTTTCCTATCTATATAAATTAAAGCTCAGTAAAGTAAATTTTTATTGCTTTTTGTTCGAACAGACATAAATTATACATATAGTCCAATTACCACCAAGAGTGGGGAAATAACATGTGGCACAGAGATGCCATAGGGGTGAAAATGTAATTTAGGAATGATTTTAATTCCAATGGCAAGAATTTTAATTTTTAATAGTTAAAATTTTACATTCTTCTTCATTGCCACAACAGGACCATAGTATACTAAGGCCGACTGCTTACTGGCAGATTTTGAGACAGGAGAAGTTTTTCTTATTAAGGAAGGGTGGCCAGCTCTACGCACAACCCTCTACAGTCATATTAGACTGGGGTCTATGGTTTAAAAATGGATTCCGAACCATTACAAACATCCATGACGTGGCCGGTACTCGAACCCGAAACCTGTTTCACCAAGTGCTATTCACTCAGCCGTCAGGCCCCCAAAAGTTCAAATTACACTATATTAAAAGAAAAACTAGATGAAAAAATTTTACACTAACTGTTCTTTCAAAGCAGTTTCGCGCCGTTTATTTGAATCGATAAAACCAATGTCGTATTTAAGATTAATAATTCATAAATTTGAGTATGTCGTTGCAATTCGAGAATTATTCACTAGATTTTATTATTTCTGTAAGATGAAATCAAAATTTGTTTCATATCCTTTTAACGGATCTGGATAGTTAATTGTTATATATTTTCCGCAGGTCCCATCACCAACATTACATCCAATGCTCGCGAGTCTATGCGTGTGATGTCGTGCATTGCATCTCTCAATCTCAACCACACTGTGGAACGGTTCAAGCTCATGTTCAAGCCAGTTAAAGAAATTGTGCTGGATTTCGTGGTAAAGCATGACATCTCCATACTTTTTCAAAACAAATAATTCCAGACAACTAAATTTAATGAAAGCAAAAAAAAAAAAAATGGAATATAATTTCTGGGCCCGAATGAACTCAGCTTTGAAAACCAATAATCAATGCCCTTATTAGCCTGATTGCGCTCAGCCCGTGTATTCCAGAGTTGGACATCATCTGCAGAACTATCTGAGCTACATTGCTTGATTTATGTGAGTGAATACTAATCGTTGAAACATTTACCTAAAAAGTCTTTAACAATGATGGTAATATTTATAGTATCTGGGCATTACTTTGAAGACTATACTTGAATCGTAAACTTTGGTATTAGTGTGAGTGCGTACATCAATGAACTTCGTATTCCATTTAATGTATGTCAAGAACAGTTTACCATTGATGGAAGAACTTGATCTTGAGCGAAATTACTTTTTTAGGTGTAAAACATAATTGTTTCAGACAGAGACTCTCACTTAAAATGGACACAATCGCAATCAAGACCTCTCATTTCTGAAAACACTGACTGTGACGCCCACTGACAACCGTTTCAAATCTGAAGTTTCCTACAAGCTGAATATGTATGTTACCGCTGCTTTCAGTTAATCCAGCAATTTTTGTGTTTTACTACATTCGAACAGAATAATTCAACACTGTCATGGTTGGTAGTGTTAAAAATCTTCGAGACTAATCCCTCTACACAATTTAGCCTTTTGATTTGCACAGTAGGTTTATAGCGATGAATTTTTCTATATTATTAATAATTTAATTCAAATAAAATAACTGATTGAAATCTATGCAATAAGTACAATTTTTTATTTTACAAATTTTTAACTAAATATTTTGGATCGGAGAAGCCGAATGATAGCGAATTACGGTACAACACAACTCAGCGAGTACTCTTTCACGTTGATACCGGGGAGAAGCAAGATAAATCTGTAGGCCAAAATACCCGTGCATTTGAGCGAACCCTCAAAACCATCCTTGGGAAATATTCTTTAAAAACAACAGTGTCAAAAAGCTTTGCAGTGTAGCACACCCCCATAATGCACTTTTGGTAACGCTGAATCTACTATATACTATATGTACCATTCTAGTGACAAATGACTTGGATCAAACTTCCCACGATTCAAAATCACCAACAATGAATTAAAATTTTATGTTAAATCAATTTCTAAACATTCATGTAAATATTAGGCATTAGGTGCAAAAGCTTATTTATTTAAATTAGTACTACACTCAAGAGCCAAAACATTATGACCACCTATCAATAACGAGTTGGCCCACCTTTGGTGCGCAACACAGCTTCAACCCGCCTTGGCATGGATTAATACTCACCACTTAATACCAGTTATATACCACTTCCACCTGATCATGTGTCTTCCACGTCATCTCAGACGAGTTCATTGCAAAATGTAGGGGTAGTCATAATGTGTTTTGGCTCTTGAGTGTATTTGATTTTATTTTTAATCACATATGACAACTTTAAATTTCAGTTTTTCTTTTCATTTAGGGAGCTGGGAGAAAGTTCAAAAGAACACTAAAGATATTGATGGTGCATACAAGCAAATTAATGAAGAGGTATTTGTATATTCCCATTACATTGTCCATTCTATTATTACTTTTATGAATTCTATTGTATTTTTCTTCAAGATATTTCTACAGCTATTTTGACCACAATAAATTTTCAACCAATCAGTTCTAAAAAAGTGTTTAACATTGTAAGTTATTAAACTAAGCAATCGCGCTGAAAAAAAAAAGTTCCTTCAAAACAAATCTGCTTCAATTATGGTCAGTGTTAATGCTCTGGCTATAAAATGAATATTAGGTTCGATTCTAATGATCGCAAAGTATTATTCACTGATTAAAAAATTATAGATACTGTAAGAATTGTGACGAAAAGCCTTGCAAGCATAATTGGACAAAGTGATTAAAATTTTTCAACTTTTATTCAATATAAGTTGCAAATATGTAGTATCTTTGAGTTATTTCATCCCAAAATTATTATATACCACATTAACACAACAACATATGCCCATCCTCATAGAGATGTCCACAATCTGAAACATTGTTCTGTTTTTAAATTTTTAGGTCAACTAAATCTTTATATTTTCCTTTTTTCAGAGATTAGTAACAAGTGTTCGTTCGGTCTTGTCCAACACATTCTACATCAAGTGGTTTTGCACTACCACAAAGCATAGAATGTGCGTTCAGATATACACACTCATGTCCAAAATTATCTTTACATGCATAAATTCCGAATTTCTCAGAAACTGTGAACTATAATTTTATGAAATTTGTCTGCAATGATGCATAATATCATGACACATAAATACAAAGGAAAAATTGAAGAGCACTGCATATGATACATAATTGTAGCAAGAAACAATAAAAATGGTAATAATGTATAACAAAGAAAGTTCAGTTCATAAAAAAAAGGTATAACTCAGGAAAAAAAATGGGACCTTACGAATTTAATGAATGTGATCTCACCTCACTTGTACACACATATCACAACGTGTTTTAATTTTGGCAATAACATTGTTAACCACAGTTTTGGGGAATTAAGCTCCACTCTTCCAGCAATGCCGTCTTCAGAGCATTTGAATCTCTAGTCGGAAGATGTCTACTTGCAATTGCTCTTCCAAGGTATCTGTCTCTCGGTACTACAGGTTTCGGGTTCGAGTCCCGGCGTGTGGATGTTTGTAGTGGTTCGAATCCATTTTAAACCTTGTTTATGCACTTTGGCTTTTCGATGGATAAATCATGGTAAAATGCGCCTGAATGGCCGAGTGGCTAGCGCTCTGGCGGTCGGTGCCACATGTTTAGGTTCGAGACCCGGTGATGTCATGGATGTTTGCAGTGGTTCGGAATTCACTATAAACCGTAGAGTGTTGCGGACGTATTGTTCTCCGCGTCCGTAGTTTTATCTTCAAGTTACACGCACCTTTAAACTGTAGGTCCCGGTCTGTTTAGCCCTCGTGCGCAGAAGATGACCGTAGAGCGACAAACCAAACCAAACCTTCCAATTTAATCCCATAAGTTCTTGATAGGGCTGAGATCGGGAGATTTTGCTGGCCACTATATTCGCTGAATGTCTCCACAATAAAATTGAGATAAAAATTTAAAAAGACTCCACCTCACCCACCTCAAAAAAAGGGATTATATTCGACTCGAATGTTTCTACTAGGTGAAAGATGAAGATGAAGTTAAAGAGGAAATTGCCGAAACCGACGAAATGGACAAAGAAATTGGCCAGGGTTCTCGAGTCGAAACCATTAAAAAGAAATTCAAGGTTAAAAGGCCGAAATTCGGAGCCAAAACGGAAGCCAAGTATGGGATGAAATCAGAATTTCGGTGTGAAGGTTCGTAGTTTTGAACCATTTCTTACGTTATCATTTTCAAGGTGAGAATTTCGCAACCTCTAGACGACACGCCTTAAACTTGATTTCGTACAAACAACATTTAAGCATTGTGAAAATTATTTGTATAATACAGGCACTGTGCAAGTATTATAAGTTTTTCAGAATTCGAAAAATTCCGCACAACAAAGTGCGGGAACAAGCACCATATTATACAATATTTTTTCTTTTTAAAATGCAAAGGTCAGAACGGCCTCGGATATAGCACGTTAGGTTTCCGAACTCTTATTACTAACTTACGCATACCATGTTCTTTCGCCTAGACTTGGATTTTCCTTTCAAGTTTTGAGAATGGTCAACTGGGAATTATGCTACCACATTTTGAAAGAATACCCTCTCCTCATGAATGGCATATGGTTATGTTGATACCTTCCTCTCCTCCCTCGAGCCCAACGCAAAACATTCTGGCCGACAGATTTATAGAACCCTATCCTGGCATATACAAGAAGCTTTCTGTTCAATGCCACTTGTCAAGTTTTGGAACCAAGAATCCTTTGCTTGTAAACACAAAGTTCTATTCACTAGGACTATCCAAACGAAACCCAAGCGGCAAATATTAATTACGCCATCAATGTCAGCACACGGGTATTTTGACTAACATTTACCAACCGTACTGGTTCCGAACTAGGGGGCCAGAATTTAAATCTGACAAGTGACGTCTTACAGAAAGCTACTGTGTCTCTGATGGTAATGAGCACAATAAATCCATAAACAAAAAAATCCTCCTCTTGATTTCAAGGAAGAAAAACTTCAAACCCCCTAGTATTTCAAAATTGTCCTGGTAAAATGGGGGTGCAATGCAGTAGAATTCTCATGATTCACCCTGGATAACGCTGAATCTATTATGTATTGCTTTTTTTTTTGGTGACGAATCATAGAACAAAGTTTCTGTCTTGTGCCAACATTTTTTATTTTCCACTTGATAAGTACCTGAAACAGTTTTGAGGATGTACTCCTATTAAAAGTACAATAAACTAGCATATCTTTATATATTTAATTCTACTGTACGTGTGTTTATCACTGAACCCCTCCTAAACGGCTGGACAGATTTTGATGATTTTTTACGTATGTTTGAGTGGGTCCTTGGAGGGTTTGGATTTACAATTGAACCCGGTAGGTGGCGCTGCAATCGATATAATTCTTCTGCACGTGCGTTTGACACTGAACTCCTCCTAAACGGCTTGTGTGTTTGTGTTCTTTTCTTCACATGGAACGATGCAAGGAGTTGCAATGCAAGGGATTTCTAAGCACATTTTATTTGTTAAAAGTGAGAATGACATAATATGGGAGTTATTCTATTTAAGTTACCTACAGAATTTACTGTAAAAAGTTACTCAATATTTATCGCTGGATGTTACTAGAAATTGTAAAGCTATATCTAGTTTTCTAGCAACATTAACAAGAACACTTTATATTAAATGCATTAGAAATTCCTTAAAAAACTGAAAATGTCTTTTCAGCCGTCTTTACCAAAGGCGTGAGAGCATGTTACAAAAGTTTTGGGGTCGCATACGATCGCTGCCACGAGTATCTACCAATCATCGGCTTCCTTTTGTGCTGGCCAATGAAACTCACGTTTATTTGTGACATAGCAAGCTGTAAGTATTCAAAATATATCATTCCTTACTCTACTTTAATAAACATTTTTTAAATGACCCCGCTTTTCATTTTTTTTATGGTGAAGATAAGATTTATTAATTTATAATTTCTTAAAAATATACTTAAATAACATAATGAAATTTATTTATTATATGTAAGTAACCCATGATGACGTCAGAATAACGTGTGTTTTTCACGGTTCCAATTCAAACCAACTTTGTAGAAAAATACTACTACTACTATAGCACAGAATATCAATTTGATACTTACAAATTTGTGTTTTATATGTATATGTGTTTTTTATATTTGTGTTTTATATGTTTTATATGTGGGGCCAGAATGGCCGAGTGGCCAGCGCTCTGACGCTCGGTACCACAGGTTTCGGGTTCGAGTCCCGGCGGTTCCATGGATGTGGGTAGTGGTTCGGAATCCACTTTAAACTGTAGGTCCCGGTCTATTTAGCCCTTAAAAATAACTCAAAGTCAAGTAAAATCCAATTTGATTATGAAACTATTTGGATTTTAAGAAAATATTGCAAGAAGTGATGAAATATAATTATTTATTTATGTATATAACATCATTATTCGTTTAATTGCAAAATGGATTTTTATAACGTTAAACCCCAAAAGTAGTGAAAATATTTTTCTGCATGTTAATGGCATTCCTTAAAAATAACTCCATTACTTTGAAATATAAAAAAATTAATAAAATAATGAAATCTGACGCTTTAAGTATTGAATAAAGAAAATTGTTGACAAAAGTTAATATTATGAATTGATGTTACAAATGAAAAAGGTTCTCTTAGAGCAGTAAATAATATTAAAGTAGTTCATTGATCCATCAGGCACAAAGGTCAGTTGATTCTGACCCTTACCTGAGAAGATGCTAATCTCTTGGCCGTTATTACGGAAGTAAGAAGGGGAAAATTTCCCTAAATATTTGTAACCTTGGTAATCCAAAGAAGCTATTAATTTATATACAGTGGGCCACAAAATTGAGTATACACCTTAGAAACTTAGAGACTTTTTGCAATTACAAATTAAATATTACTTTAAGATGATTGAATTTTTTTACCTTATATACTTTAGTCTATGCTTTACCGTACTATACTTATAAAATTGTTACGTTTATTTATTTTTTACGAAAAAAATAAAAGATCTGAGACGAGGAAAAACACCACCACAAAAATAAGTATACACCTTTATTAATTTCCTTTTTAATGTACAAATTAATATTTTGTTGCATAACCTTTTGCTTGAATTACAGCTTGTAATTTTCTGGACATAGATTCTACTAATGTTTTAGTGGTTTCAACAGAAATTTTAGCCTATTCTTCTCTCAGAACCTTCTTGAGAACTTCCTTGCTTGTGATTTCGTGCTCATGTACAGCTTTTTTAATTGCGATCACAAATTTTCGATGACGTTTAGGTCTGAGACTGGGCTGGAGTGTGTAATTGCTTCTTGCAATGGTACAGCAAGTATAACTGCACAATCTTCGCTGTATGCTTGGGGTCGTTGTCCTGCTGGAATATGAAGCTTGACGCAAGCCCCAATTTACTGGCACTTTTTTTCAAGTTATCATTTAAAATCCCCAAATATACATGTTTGTCCATAATACCATCAATAAAAGCAAGCTCTCCAACTCCTCCAGCCGACATACAACCCCAAACGAGAACAGATCCACCTCCGAACTTGACTGTCTTAATGGTATTTTTAGGTGCCAGTGCTTTCCCAGCTTCTCTCCATGTTTTAAATCGTCCATCGCTTCCGTAAAGATTATACTTACTTTCATCAGAAAATATTACAGGGTTCCAGAAAGAAATAGGCTTTAAACGTTGTTCTTTGGCGAAAATCACTCTCTTTTGTCTATTCACATACTTGATGAGTGGCTTTTCGTATTGGTGTACGGCCATGAAACCCATATTTGTGAAGGGTACGTCGAATTGTTTCAACTGAGATCTTTTTTCCCGATTGTAGAGGACATCGATAAAGCTAGTTTAGAGGCACTCACCCTCGGATCTTTCTTTACTGAGTGAATGATCTTCCTCTTCGCTGTAGTACTCAGTATTTCATTACGTCCTCTTCCAGGAATATTGGCCACAGATCCAGTTTTTTATACTTCTGTAGTATTTTTTGGACACAACCATGAGTTACACCAATCAACGAAGCGATTTCTCGAAGAGATTTGCCCTTTTTCGACCATTTTACAACCAATAAACGCTCAGATCCAGTAGTTTCTCTACGAGTGCTCATTTTACGATTTTTAATGAGAAAAAATACTATTTAAAAGCGTTGAAGTGCAATAACACGTGTTATAAGCAGCAGCTACTTCTGAAACTCTTTTTTAAAGAAAATTTGAAACTTAAAAGTGGTGGCATAATTTACAAATATAAGAAGTGTGTACTCAATTTTGTGGCATGGTTTTCTATCTTTTCTTTGAATCGCTTAACTTTTTTTCGTAATAAATAAGTTAACTATAGAATTGTGTTATTATAGGATGGTAAAGCAGAGGTTAAAGTATCTAGGATAAAAAAAATTTATCTATTTAAATCAATATTTAATTTGTAATTGGAAGATGTCTAAAAGTTTTAGAGGTGTATACTCAATTTTGTGGCTCACTGTAAGTAATATGTAATAAAAATTTTAAATGAATGTAAACTGGCACGTGTTGAGATGATGATTATGTATGCTGGAACGTGAGCTTGTTTGCACGAGATAAAAATGTTTTAAAATATTAATAGAATTCTATTCCAAGTAGAATAAAAACATATATATTGAAATAGAGAAATTTCAAACATTAAAATGTTTGTTTCTGCAAGAATAAAATACGAGTTTTGATGGATAAATTGGAAAGTAAAATAGCTTTGAATTATTTTAGAAATAAACAAGAAACATCATCACCAATCTTCTTTTTCTTCTACTTTACTGGCATTACAGGCTTGAGCCTCCAACACAACAGCTCTCCATCTATCACTATCCAATGCCAATCTCTTCCAGTTAATAATTTTCAGTTGTCTAAGTTCCTCTTCGAAACTATCCATCCACCTTTCCCTTGATCTTCCTCTCTTCCTATTGTTGAACAATTTACATAAGATAATCCTTTTAATGATGTTTCCCTCATCTCTGCGATGTACATGTCCGAGTCAACGGATTCTTTGTGATTTGATGTATCTGACAATGCCTCTATTTTTAATTAGGTGTTCAATTTCTTTGTTTGGTCTTCTAATCCATATATATTATTATCAACTATTTGTCCAAACATTTTCCTCTCAAAGGCCCTGCTGTAACCCAAGTTCTTAGCGTTTAATGTCCATGTTTCTTCAGCATGTGGCAATTAGCCTTATTATGATCTTATAAATCAAACGTTTTTTTGTGAAATAAATCTGTTGAAATACAACTTTTCATTTGCGCAAAATACCAATTACCAGCTTGTACACTTTCACATACTTCTTTCTCTATGGATATTATTGTCGTTACTTAAGATAGTTCCCAGATATTTGAAATGTGATGCTCCTTCAAAAGTCTTCCCACCGATGTCATTATTTCTTGGTCTTCGTTTGGATTCATTGGGTGATATTACCATGTATTTTGTCTTACTTTCATTGATCTCTAATCCATTTTTACTTGCATTGTTCAATTCTTAAAACTTTCCTTCAAAGCTTTAAAGAATTGAGAACAATGCAAGTAAAATTGAATTGCTCGTTTCTTAAAATGATCATAAGATCGTCAGCATATGCTCAGATTTGGCTGGATCTATTGAAGACCGTGCCCTCTGTATAATCAGTTATATTGCTACACGTAAATTCAGATTGAATAAGTGGCCAATAGGCCATCACCCTATCGGACTCCTTAACATCATCCATCACTAATACAAATTACTTATCGGAAGCAAAATAATGTAAAATTCAAGCTCTTTTTCATTTCAAACATTAATTAGCGTAATTTTAAAACTCCAGCCTACATGGGAAAACGATCTTGCAATTCCAATGACGCCATGAGCACAGGTTTTGGGGCGAGCATGGACACGGCAGACGGAGTGCAGAGAGAGTTTGACAAAGAATTTGGAGTCAGGATGCAATCTCAAGGTAATGTAATTACTACACACTATCAGGGCATTTTTACAACTATTAGAATCGGATGAATTACTCTAAACTTTTAATCAAATTAAAATTTTACCATAATATATATATTTTATAATATTCAAATTAAAAATAGATCATTAATTAATGTAATAATTTTGATTAATATTTGAAATATTGGATTAAAATGGAACAATAGTCCAGAATAAATAGAAACTTTTTTTTTCAAATTGAATACAGTTTTTTTTTTCTTTTTTTTTTGTACAAGTCGTAAAAAAAGGTAGAACTTTTCTAAAGGAATCGGCTTATATACGTATTCGCCAATCTTACAAAAGGCGTAGGTATTTTTTGTTTACCGGCAAGCGATAAATCGCCGAATGTAACATGATTTTATTTCTTTAGTTAATATTTTTGAATTTATGAAAAAAAATTTTTTTTAATTATTATTATTATTTATTAAATTATTGTTTATTGAAAAAAATTTAATTAAATGAATAATTTGTTTTGTGAAAATGAGTTGCTTCATTATCAAAATTGTGTATATTGCTCCTATTATTTCTTATCCCATTTGGTCAGCGGCAACTTCTAGACCAAGTCCAACCCTTGTGTTCTCATGGAAGTAGAGAAGGGGGGAACAGCTTCTGTTGTGATGGAGCACCCATAGGTAGAAGTCTTTCTGAACTTCGTGTCGCTACATAAAGAGGACAGTGCCTTACGGGAGGAATTTTAGAGGGAACTACCACGCATTAGCGTATTGTATGAGAGAAAACCCGGAAAATTCCACCAGGTAGTCCGACTAAAAGCAAGATGCTGTACAACACAAACGCCATCGTTTTTGAAACTGTGTCTACAACAAAGACGCCAGCGGATTGAACCTCGGATCTAATGCTCACCAGCGGCGCACGTTGCCATGGAAGCACAACTCAGGATTATATTGCTAGTTTGTTGAATTGTCGCCCAAATGAAGACATATGATGTTGGCGAAATATGCGCCCGGCTAACCGAAAAGTATCAAAACGTACTCTAGAAATAACAATAAAAGATCTTAAATAATAAGCACATAAATATAATAATGGAAAAGAAAACTTACTTACTTACTTTGATTTTTAATTTACTTTCTTGTTATTTTGAATAAAATTTTCATGCAAAGAAAAAAAAAGTCATATTTTACAGGAGTTTTTTTCAATTCGGCCTATACACGGGATTAAATTTTTGTTTCATTTTTTTTTTAAAGAAAAACTGTATTCTTGCCTTACTTTAATAGGCTTATATTCGAAAATAGACAGTAATTAGTCTCTAACGATTTAATATAATTGTTTTACTATGAAATTTATATTTAACTACTATGAACTACTATGTTTTACTATGAAATTTATATTTAACTTACTGATTAAGACACTGAAATTATTATGCTCTTGTTATCTTTATGAGGATCAGCATGTGGGCAATTTTTGATGAAATTGTTGGTAAAATCTTTAAATTTTAAGTGACTAATAATACTGTTTTCAAAGTTTCGTCTCATTTTTTTTTTCATATTTTATGAGTCTTTTTAAATACGGACCTTTTGAAGTGTATTAGACTCTCAATAGCATTGAATAGATCACTATTGTTCAAATAATTATTCTCAAACATTAATATCCAATATTCAATGAAGTTGGTTATAATAAATATTCATCAAATTTTTCCAATAGTTGCTTTACCTTTTACATATTTCTTATGCCTGAGAACACCTAGCATAGCCAGTCAATTGACTATTTGGATTTTCTTTGACTCTGAAAACTTTTATATTTTATTTAATTTTTAATAATTTTACTTTATTATTAATTTTGTAATTTTATTTTTTATTTCTAAAACAGCATTACTTGCGATTCTAATTCTTATTCAGAACCTAATGAACGAATACTAATACTATACGAAAGCAAAATTGATTCAAGTTCTTTCAAATTTATATATGTACGTTTATAATATAGCTTGTAGTTCCATATAGTTTCCTTTGTATCTCATCTAGCCTTGCCTTTTATATGACGTAGATTTTCTGTCGCATTTTTTCTTGCCCCTTATACATTCTTTTGCTTGTACCTCATATGGCATCATAAATTTTCTCTCACATGATTCTTGCATCTCACATGCTATCATGGATCTTTTGCCGCTTTTATGTTTAAAATTATGGATTGTCAATATGCATCGTTTGGCCTTTTCTCACTTTTTTTTTTTTGTACATCAAAGTTTATGTAGTTTATATATTATCGTATATAAAGTGTTTATAAGATAAGCTATGTTATTAAAGTTACGCTATCTTTCTGGTTTTTATAGCTGGATGTTAAGCCAGAGCAAGTGGATCAGATAACTCCTCAAGACATCGGCGCCTCCATCGAACACCAGTTTGACAAGCGGAGACAAGGCTTGGATTTCTTTTTGAATTTAATCAACCGGGTGCTGGCATTTACCTTCCTCAACGTTTTCAATGCGTACGACTACATTTATTCTATAAAGATATTAAACTTTTAAGTAGCAACCATCTTGTTATATAGTTTATTAGGATATTGCTTTAAATTATAATAACACAAATCAAATAATGTTATATATATAGCTGACCCCTCCCTCTTCTTGAAGGATTGTCTTTAAGAGGTTTTTGGATAAGAAAGGAGAGAGTTCTGTGACGAGTGTTGATTTTCTCTTTTTCTCTGAATTGACTGAAAGAGCCAGAGTTTCTGCCAGTTTTTCAAAGTGAGCCCCTTGTGGTTTCATGTATCACGCCAAGTGATGATTAAGGTCTGCCCCAGACCAGGCAATTAGATTCGACGTAGACTCGAGAACTTTGGAAATCTATGTCCTTGGAAGTGAACTGCATTTGTGATAAAATTTATATTTTAAATATTCTTCTCTTGTAAAATAACCCAGAGTTCTGCATCTTTATATACATAATGCTTGTAAATAAATATTAAAGTGTTCCAATGAACCTGAGCCCTCTTCTTGAAGCCGATAGATCTAATATAGACCGAGACGTTACACTATATATATATATGGATAATAAATAATGGATCAGAAATAATGTGAGGAGTAACTGAAATGGCTGTTGATATTTCTTATTTTTAAATTTTCTTAATTAAGGTTTGTGTAAATTTTTAACAATCAGTGGAATATAATGATGGACTGAAATTTTTTATGTATACTCAATGTTTAGGTCACGAAAGTATTGTGATCAGTACCTGAAAACCATTGATTATGACAACAAGTACATCACTCGATACTTCCGTCATATCGATGCCAGAAGGCGCAAGCAGGTATTTAAATCATGCAACTTTGTTTGTATAACTATATTTCATACAACATTACATTCAGTTTTATAATAAATGTTAATTCAATTACAACTATCATCATTATTCATATTAAGGACGTCATTTCAGTAGATTCTACATGTATGATGCAAGTTTATGAAACTCCATAATAATTTTATGCTATTCAATTATTAGAATTACTTATTAAATAATTTTATACTCATCTCAAACAGGGCAAGAAAACGTTATTGCCTCTGAAAAAGGAGAAAAACGGAAATAATGCCGCCATTTAAGGTGAAATTTTCAAAGGAAGAGAAAATATAGTAGTAAGTATTGCTTTATAAAAAAAATAAACAAATAAACACTAACAAGAGATTATCCGATTGGACCGAACTAGGTAAATGCCGAGTAAATGTACATAAAACAAAGCAAAATAATAATAATAAATAAAAATTACAAATTTAGAAAGAATGAATTCAGAAAATACACGTTCATATAGTGAATCGATCAATAAACCGGTTAACTACCTCTGTTCTTATGTAAGCTGTTACCCGACTTAGCATGCATTTTTATTTTGACGAATGTTCCTCTGCGATATTTCCTAACAAAATAACTCAAAAAAAATTTTATTTCAAGAAATAATTTATAAAATTAATTAAACGATATTAAGATTATATTTTTACACTTTTACAATAGTATGTAATAAAATAATTAACTTAAAATTGAATTAGAAAATAATTTCTATTAAAGATACAATTATAAAATTGGTGGATGTCCCTCGGTGGAAATAACTTCACTTATTACTAGCCAGAATAGCAACATCGAGGTAAATCGACAAAATTAACGACGCATTTGCTCACCAAATCCTATATGTACTTTATTGGAGATAGTTCTGGTGATCTCGACGGCCAGGAAAGTGTTTGACAAGCACGAATATAATCAGAAGAAATGTTAACTGTGTACGACTGTTCTTAACCTATTTAATGTCAGGCCAAAGTGTCGTGAAAGGAAGGGAGTGTAGAATATAATCGACGGTATCACAGATAAAAGTCAAAGATGGTAATTCCTTTTTTTACATGAAATAATTTTTGTAGTGCATAAAGTGATAATATCATATAGTGCTGAATAACATTATAATAATAACAACATGTTAACTTACAACATGAAAATTGATTTTTTTTTTTTTTTTTTTTTTTTTTTTTTATAGATTTTTGATACTTTGCGTTTGATTGAGAGATCATGACTGTTACTATCATATTTGGATTTGATTGGCTATTTTACGAGTTTCTTATGCTCATTCAAAGGCATTCGAATGTTACCTACTCTCAAAAGGTATGTTGAAAACAAACAAGAGAAAACAGAAATTACAGGAGAGTAACATGAAACAAACACTTGGAGAAATAGCAATGTATTTTATTACTCATTTCGCTCCGCAATTTTTCCCAACCACTATAAGACAGCATAGAAAAAAAAATTCAATGGCTATGTGGTCTGTTGTTGATAACAAATCAAATTCATTCATCTTCAAAAAAAAAACTTTTAAAGTTTCAGTTATGTATTCATTGATTTCAGTTGAATGGTTTATGGAATTTTATAAATTATTTCCAGGATATCATCACATCAAAATGACGATCTACGGAGACGGCTTCATAGGAAACTTGGTGAGAAGCATCTTAAAAGGATTTGACAAGAAGCACTCCACTGATGAAGTGACAACTACAACAGGTACAGTTTAGAAATCTCTAGGAATTTCCTGCCAGTCATATATTGGTCAATAATTGGTTCATCTTTTTTTTTAGTCATAATAATTTTCAAGCATAATCACGAACAATTTGCATAAACATTAACAATTAAAGAAAATGAACAAAAAAATGTCATGAACATGAAACTGCAAATTATCGATTTACAAATGAACATTTTCTGCTTCCATTCTAAAACTTTGTGTTTACATTCAAAATTTAAAAAATATCACAGTGAATAGAACTTTTACAAATAACAAACAAGTTATGAGAAAATAATTGATAAATATTTTTAGAACAATGTACTTTTGTCATTTTAGCCTGTCTACCTCAACCGAAGAAGATGGCGCTACGGTCCATTCTCATCATTTACGGAATGTTTCTTCTCCTTTTTGTTTTAATGTTTTTTCATTCTTACATTTTGAGAATGCGAAGGGCCATTTGCAGTTTCTTCTATCCCAAAGTGAGTTCATTTTTTTTACATTTCATAATTGGATCATTATTATTGCCAGTTCATCCTTGTTACTAGTTCATAGTTGAATCATATCATTATTGCAAGTTCATCATTATATCATCTTTGCTTCCAGTTCATAATGAATCATCATAATTGCCAGTTCATCATTATATCGTATTTGTTTCCAGTTAATAACTAAATCATCACAATTGCCAATTTATTATTGTATCATTATTGTTTCCAGCTCATAATTAAATCATCATTATTACCAGTTCATTATTATATCGTCTTTGTTTTCAGTTCGTAACTGAATCATCAAAATTGCCAGTTCGTCATTGTATCATCATTGTTTCAAATCTCATCATTTTTCCAGTTTATAATTGAATCATCATTGTTTCCAATTTATCATTTAATCAGCATTTTTCCAGTTCATAATTGAATCATCATTGTTTCCAACTCATCATTTAATCATCATTTTTCCAGCTCAAAATTTAATCATTATTATTTCCCGTTCTTAAATGAAAATAATGATTGAGCAAAATGAGGATGTTTTCACATCACAAGTCTTAGAATAATATTCTAATTTTTATATAAAATATATTTGGTGTAAATAAGGCTATTTAATAATAATATTTGATTTCTAAAAATAAAAGTGTAAGTATGATATCACACATTAGAATATTCGACTTGCTGCCTTTCCATATTCCGATTCAAACAATATTTGCAAAAAGATTTGAAATGCAAGTTTGTAGGGTTGGTTATAATAATATAGTCAACACTGGTAACCCTGTAAATACAGTAAACACTAGTAATACTGGTATAACATTAAAAGTATATCTATCACTATTAACAGCAAAAATGGACTCATTCCTTAATCGTCCATTTTTTTCGAGGAAGTTGCATAGTCTGTACTGCAAACAATTACTGTCATTGGTTAGGTGCAACACTTTTACATGATATACAGTATCTCTAAAAATATACAAATCATATGTTGAACAGTTACTGCATAAGCCACTTTTATGAAAAATTGTTGTTGGCTGTAACACTCAGCTACACTCAATGTTTGAGGGAACCCTATTTTCAATCGAACCTTTGCTAATGTATGGCCATCCAGATTTGAGTTTGTACCTTGTAATTTTTAATTGCGACACACCTGAATTTAACAGAATGTCTTGAAATACCGACAATGAAATATGAATTCTGGAAACATGTGTATATCATATGATCAGAAATATTGCATGATGATTTCAATAATATGGGGCTTTGTTTGGCAACTGTGTTGCGAATGAAAAGACAGCGAATTAGACATTCACTGTCTTTTCATTCAGCAACACTAAACAACAACAACAATTAAACATATTAAACTGTTAATATGCTTTATGTGCTGAATGTTGAGAAAAAATGAGGAAAACATTATTTCATATTATGTCATAAAAAGAGCATAAGGTAATGTCAAACATGTTATTTATGTTTTCGAATTTGAAATAAATTATAGGTGTTTCCGTCCCTCGCTGCCGGACACTGAAGATTAGTCACAATAACAACATATCCCCCCATTATGGTTTTAAGGTTCAAGGGATTGGAAAATATTAAAAATGGTTACGTATCTTAATTGTATATGTGTCTTTCTCTAATCATATTACCTTTTCAACCTTGTTAATCCATCCATAATAGAAATTCTATGCTAAACGTTTAACATAAACTGTAAGCAGTTAAACTATAGACAAAACTTAAGTAACTGTTTATAAAGTTTACTGATAAAACTACACTTTTCAACGTTGACTGTGTTTCCCGTGCAGCGCGAGAAGAAGCGCGTCCTGTTCCTGTACAATGACCGACTGAAGAAGAGGAAGTCCTACCTCAAGTTCATGAGGCACCGCGTCCGGAAGATGGCCAGGAGGCAGGCCATAGCGGTCAGTTTCAATATAACCTTTTAACTTAGTTTTACGGCATGTGACCTACTAAATACGCGTCGCATCTTATAACAGCGATTTACTTTCGCCCAGTACTACAGAATCTGTTGAGATTTTAATGTCAGTTAAAATATATATATGGATAAGTGAGAATATTCCAGTAAAATATAAGATCTAAAACACTTAGAAGTCTAATTTTTTCCCCTCTGAATTTAATGTTTATTTTTATGTAGTACGTAGCAAAAAAATTACAACAAAAATATCCTAATTAGTTCTTTTTCTAGTTAAGCAAAAATTGTAAATTTATATTATTGCATGCATCGCATTACTATTACAATGCATAACAAAAATTATAACAAAATACATGGGTCTAATGGCTGAGCAACTGACAATCGGTACCACAGGTTTCGGGTTTGAGTTCCGGCGCTGCCGTGGATGTTTGTAGTGATTTGGAATCCATAATAAGCCATAGGTCCCGGTCTATGCACTTTGGCTTTTCGATTAATGATAAATCATGGTAAAATATGCGTTTTAGCTTTCCGATAGAGAAATCATGGTAAAATTTGTACTTTGGCAAACTGAATTTTTTTCTCAAAACATGAAAGCATTAAAAAAATGGTGTCCCATTTTGGTTTTCAGGGATTCAAATGTTTATGGATCGAACTATATTGAACTTGTCTAATGTATTAATTCATGCTTTCGCTCTATGTCTCACAGCCATGAATAAATTACGTTAGTATTTCTCAATGAGGAAGGAGTGAACACAAAAGAGTGGAAAATATGAAAAAAAGGAGCGTGATATGTTTTTGAACGATGAACAATCCTTTCTAAATAAAATAGAAATCACATAAAAAGTTAAATTATAATAAAATTTTCAGAAGAACCGACATTTGAGAAGAAATCGAAATATTTGTTCCACACATTTATACCACAAGATTGTTCGAATTTAAAAATGCTTCAATGCGACATCGAAATGGGAAGGGGGAGGTAAAAGTAGCAGGCCTGCTACCTATTTGTCGTTTTTTTTTTTTTTAGGGGGTTGAACGACCTTATATCAAAGTGTCATCAATAGAAAAACACATCAAATATAAAACTATAATAGAAATTTGAGTGTTTTCCTATTATATTTTTTTAGCTGGATGCCGGAGTATTTTTCACCTTGCGTCACCTGTACCCGAAATACTTCGATTGGCTGAAAAATTTGGAGTGGGAAAGAAAAAGTGCCTCGTGTGTGGAGAAACAGAATCCAAGAAAACTCCTTTCATAAGCTGCTCTTGAAGAATGTCCGTTCTGCTACTGCCCAGAATGCTGGACAGATATGAAGGTGACGAATTACGCTTTGATTCGATTTTGCTTTGATTTGATTTACGCTTAATTCCACAACGAACTTTCGTGCAACAATTATGAAAATCTATAATTATTGCATAGAAATGCACGTTTATTTGTGGAATCAAGGGGAAACAGTCCATAGTTATGCTATTTAACATTTCATTTTCCAACGTGCATTGATGTATCACTCAAACATATCCTTTAATTTTATTTAAATCTTTCAGAGACATTATCGGTCCGGTGAATAGCGCGTTTAGGTGATGCAAGTTCGAAACCCGACAAAGAAAGTCTAATTGAAAACTCCTTTATCTATACCATAGTTGGAAACAATAATATCAAAAGTTTATTAACTTATACGCCAGTATACTCAGTTACACTTTTCTTATTGGCTGTTTTTATCACTTTTAATGAAAGTTAGTTGGAATCTCAAAGTTGTTATTACCTATGGCTTTATTGGAATTCAATCCATATAAATTTAGCCCTTACCATAGAAACAAAGAATATATATAAACAAATCAAAATTATACAGGAGAAAGAGCAGACATTCTTAACAAAAAACGACCAAAAGGCCTTAAAAACAGTTCCCTCCAGTGAAGACTACACAAAACATCGTTCTGTTGTAAGTTAAGAGGTTAAGTTAGAGTCCAGTCCCGAGCAAACAAGTAGATAGACCTTATTCCTTTTCTTTGTCTTATATAAAACACGTATATCAGAGTTCACAATCCCTTTTTTGGCCAGATTTCGGCTTAGCAGATTTTTCCAGTTCTTAACCTAGAATTGCATTAAAAGAAAGCGAAAAAAAAAAAATATATCTTGGGCTGCATTAAAAAGGAAGAAAAATCTATCTCACGTCAAACATGAAATATATAGTAGAAGCGGTAGTTATTAAGAAAAAAAAGGTAAATAACCTCCAATTTAAGATATTTACCTCGACAAAAAAAATTGTCATAACATAGAAATCTTAAAAAAATATTGAGCAGGTCCAAAAGTTTTGTTGGCTGATAAGCATAAGTGATATTCTAAAAAATAGAAATTGGAAATTTAGTCTGGTATTTAAATAAAATAAAAACATTGTTTATGACGTGTTTGCTTAAAATTTATTTAGAACTCAATTTATTTTAAAATTAGTGTAATGTATACAACATTTTAAGGACTTTATGATGTTTGGCCGCATGTGCTAGGGGAACTTCTTACTGAGCAGTCTTGGATTTAAATATATTTACCATACATGGTGTTGTAAGAGGAATTTTGAATACTGTATTAAAGAGTTATGTTGATTTAAATACTTTTTTTCTTATTATTGTATTATTGGTGACTTAATGGAGTGCCTTGGTCGCGCAACGACCACACCTCCACTTGGCGAATGGTGAACAGTGACTGGTGGTCGAGCCCTTTGCCAATTGTAAGAAAAATTAAATAAATCAGAGAAGGAATAATAATTTCTAACATCAGAGAACAAAAACATTACAATTAAGACAGAAAGTCAAAGTTACAAAAGAAGAGTAAAAATACAAAGAGAATTAAAAAAAAATCATCCCATAAGCAAAAATATTAAAAAATTAAAGGAATAAGCACTGATGATAAATCCAATAACAAAATGCAATAAAAAGAAAAACATTAACGAGGCGACAGCAAAACCGAAATCGAAAAATTTCCAGAAAGGAGGAAATTATTTGTTAATGTTAAGAGTATAACGCGGTCTTTTGCGATTTCTGGGTAGAGTGACGTCATAGTCGTATATTTTTAAATCATTTAAAACGGGGTTAGTGGACCGGGAAACGGAGTCATAAAAGTTTTTGCAAGTTTCTCGACGAATGCGCTGAAACTAGGAATATCAAGAGAGTGCCGAATATCATTATTTCTGAAATACCAGGGTGCGTCAATGATCATACGAATAATTTTACTTTCGAGTCTTTCGAGCACGAGAAAGTTGCTATTGGCTGTAGAACCCCAAACTGGACTCGCATATGCAATGACAGGTCTAAGATAAGAAAGGCAGATTAATTTTTTTAGTTCAATTGTTAGTGAGGAATTTCTACAAATTACGGGGTACTTTTTTTTCCCTACAGGAGAAATGCTATGTATGCCTGCCAGACGATGAGGACGATTCGCCTCTGTCTGATGATGCCTTTGGCGACGACGACGACATTGAGTGAAATTGCAAAACAGTTTACATAATCAAAGTACAGTTGTTGCAGGAACTATTACATTCAATTAAATATGAAACACTACCACTCTGTTTATTATAATCTCATGTTGAAAATCTATTCATACATTAAATAAACATATTTTTGTATCCTTTTTTTTTTTTGTTTCTGCAAATAGGATTCTAAAAGAAATATAAAACATATACATAGTTAAATGACGATTTTAGTTGATAAGAGTAAAAGTTAGGGACTGATATGCGTGTTGACTGGTTCATTGATAAGAATTAAATTATTTCTCAAAATAATGACGCGATGTTTAGCTGCCATATTTATTAAAACTACAAAGACAGCGCACATAACATACAAACACAATTGTGTAACAATTATTTAGCTAATCATCTTAAAAGCAGTTCGTTTAAGCCGGTTCGTTCTAAGTTAGAAAGGGTAAAAAATACAACTTCTTTTTGTCCTTGACCTTGCGGAACAAAGATATGGCGTACTTTAAGGGAGAAGTCTGACTTTAGCCCACCTGGTTATACCCCCCCCAGACACTAGGTACCCATTTTAGTCTCCTTTCACGACATGAAGGAACTATGAACCAAGTGAGAATATTCTAACTCGAACCCATCGTCTGCAACAATGTGTAGTCTACGTCAATATGTACATCCACAACAATATGTAGTCTACAACAATGTTGAGTTCATCCACAACAATATGTAGTCTACATCAATGTAGTGTACATCCACAACAATATGTAGTCTACAACAATGTAGAGTTCATCCACAATAATATGTAGTCTAGATCAATGTAGTGCACATCCACAACAATATGTAGTCTACAACAATGTAGAGTTCATCCACAATAATATGTAGTCTACATCAATGTAGAGTTCATCCACAACAATATGCAGTCTACAACAATGTAGAGTTCATCTACAACAATATAGTGTACGTCAACATCAATGTAGTGTACATCAACAATATGTAGTCTACATCATATACTTGACTGAAGTGGATTGATAATTATCGCAAAATTGGGAAGCCGGTGGAAAGTAAGTGGACAAAGAAAATAGGGGATGGTACATTAAACCTATAAGCCGGAAAATACTTCCATTACACTCGAGAAGGAGGGGGAGGAGGAGGTGAAGTTGCTCCCTCCCCCTCGGGGTTCCCACTAGGCGCTTTTTGAATCTGCTACATATCTGCCATTCTAGTGACGAATAATGACATCAGTCAAAAACATCGATATTTAAAAACGATAAGTAAGGCTGCAGTATAGTAAAACTTTTCCATAAACATTTTACGCGATAGTTTAATAATTTGGTTTTCAAACTAAAATTTGAGAACTGATGGGATTTTTAGTGCTGAAACCTTTTGACTCAAAAGAGATAGTGTTCAACCTTTAAGACCAAGTTTTCTCTTTCTTTAGAAATCCGAAACAGGCTAACCGTTTATTCAGCACAAATTTAAATCCGAATCTTTCGAGCGCAGGCAAATTCTTCGCTATCTACTGTGCCAGAGTGAAAGCTTCATAATAAAAGTCTTTTGTATTAAAAGGAAGTGATGTAAAAAAAAAAAAAGAAATATTGTGTTGGTGCTGAAAAACGGCAAATCGAAATAATAATATAAATAAACGTACAACTTCGGCAAGCGTAAATATCAAAGTTCCGATACAAGATAAGACATAATTAAACGTGCATATGATCAGGTGAAAAAGAATAGAACATAGAAATCTGTTAGAATCTAATGTGACATGAAACTCTGATAGCATCTGATGTGACGAAGAATTCTTAATAAATCTGATCTAACAAGAATTTTGATTTTTTAAATCAAGTACAACAATTTTCTGGGTAAGTTTGGTATGATTATTTTATAGAATACTGTTACAAATGAGATTTCAGTATGCCATTAATTTTAATGTTTCGTAATGCTTTTAAATAGATAATATATTATGCTTAGTAACAGTAATATTGCAATATAAAATTGATTATGCATTCTAATTCAACTTAAAGATATTCGATTACATTCGAAACCGATTTTTTTTAAAAATACGTAAAAATGATGTTTTTTTAAACAAAATTTTGAATTATTTTAATAAAAATTTTAAGGAATAGCTTTTTTTTTTTTTTAATTTAACATTGGAAAATTTTTTTAAAAGATAAGTTTCATTTCCAAGCATTCTTTAGTCCAAAAATTATTCTCTTAAAATTCTCATGTAAACAGGAAACATTTTACAGTGAAGATCTGATTGGGTTGTATTTTTTTTTGGCCCTGCACGTTTCGAAAAATCGTCAAAGCGCAGATGATTTACGAAATGTGACACGTAGTTTATAAACATTACAGAAGAAATACGGCATTCTCTCATCATTACGTGTTGGAATGTTCGTTCGTCTCTGGTCAGAAAGCAGTGAAAATAAAAAGCAACTGGATTACTTTTAATGTTTCGAAAATGTTAACTTTAAATTCGAATGCAATTAAAATATTAATTGGCTGTGACAAACCTATATTTGAATGATGTATGAACGTGCGGCAAAACTGAAAATGTAAACATATTTTCATTTATTTATTCTTGTAGTACAATGAAAATGTAACTTATACCCGCCAATGGTATTAGCCTAGAATAAGCGCAAAAGCATGCCATTTTGTAATAAACGAAGCGGCGGGCCCAAGCGATGAGGAAGCGAGGGCCCGCATCATTACGCTGAGGGTAGACCAACAACAAAGAAGCAAGATCGCGCAAACTAAAGTGACGCTAATTATATAAGTAGTCTATTCGGGAAAAACTATAATTGTTGATTTTTCATATATAGAAAATAATACTGTTTCAGATGCAGAACATATAATCATGTTTTCAACCTAGTTAAATTCATATTTGTTAACACAAATTTATTTTCCGATCTTTTTTTTACTCTATTCAAGACTTGACAATTTTAATTGCAACAATCAAAAGAAATATCAATTTGATTTTATAGGAATTTGTCGAAGTAAGTTGGGTTTTTTTCTACAATTTTAACATCTGAAAGTCATGGTTTTTCTTTTAATTCGTTCCGATGAGAACAAAAATACGATTTTGCCAAAATTTGCTAAAATATATTAATATCACGACTTTCAAATGTTTATTTTAATTTGAAATGTTTCAAAAATACCACCAAGAGAAATCTCACCCCTCAACAATATAAAAAATAATAATTTATAAAATTTCATGTAAAGCATTCTGATTTATCACTTTTAAAATTGATATTCTTACAAAAATGAAATTTCACAGGAAAAACTTTTCATGATAAATTATTTCCAGTTTTTATCACCTAACTAGAAAACACTTTTTTTTAAATCATAGCATCGAAATAAAAGCCTTTTCAAAAAGTTAAAATATTTAAATACTTTAATAACATTAAAAGAATCGATATTTTGATTTAAATTAGTTTATTAATCAAATTTGAAAAGCCTTAAGGAATCAACAATTTGATTTAAAAACATAAGTTTTATTTCTATTTTTAAACAATTTAAAATTTAATAGAACTTAAGAAATTTTGAGTAATAATTTTATAACTTCATCAATCGGTTAAATTTCAACTTTAAAATGTTACATAAAATGAAAGCATTATAAACAGTTTAAATAGTGGGGTTTTTTTCAACTATAATCTTGTTAACTAGAAAATACTTTTGAGCAAAACATTTCACAATTTTTTTTTTTTTAACTCTCTACGTACATTATTTGGTCTGTCCCTATTTAGATTTAGTATCCCAGCCATATTGAAAAACTATGACAATAAAATTTACAAGACCAATTGAAAATTAACTTACCAACTTGTGTTATTGCAACTTCTTGAAGATACAATTCCGTTGGTTCTGAAGCACGATCAATGTAGATCTTCATTTACTTTATAAATCCATATTGCTGAATTTCTTTACTGTCCCAGGTCATAATCTCAATAACCTTTGGCTATGAAAACTCATTTTTCTTTTCAGTTATAATTATTTCACATTTAAAATGATCACAATTATCAGTCACTATCAATAATAAATGTTCACCATTTTGTGATTGATAGTTGAATACAATGGTGTAAAAGATGCATGATTCTACATAATAGGTAGTAAATCTTAAGTCCCCACATCATTTAAAATTAAGTCCCCATTAATATTAAGTTTTAATTATTTATATTCAATTTCATATAAATGGCCAGAGCGACCTGATGGATCGGATATTTGGCATCTAGAGGGATTAGTTCGAAATCAACAATTGATTTTCAATCCAATACTTCTGTATTCTGTGCACTACCTGATGGCCAATTGTCTAGCGCTCTGGCCTTTAGTACCAGAGGTTCGAAGGTTCAAATCCTAGCGACGGCATGGATGTTTGCGAGTGGTTCGGAATCCACGTTAAACTGTAGATGCCCATCTAATTAACCCAAGGTGTGCAAAAAATAACCATAGAGCAACAAATTAAATTTATATTCTGTGCTGGACGTGGGTTTGCTAAATCCGCAAGATGCTTTTTTAACATGCCTTACATACTTTTGAGAAACCATTATTGATGTTAATTTGAATTGATTAGTATTTTTTTCGACGAATAATCTTGATGGGCATTTAGTCGAATATGTTATTAATGATCAAATATGAAACACAGAAAATTGTATTCAATATATTATTCTGCATCCACATTATAAAATCTTCTTATTCTTCAATGGCACAGCTGCTCCATGGTGGGCCAAGGCCGTCTATCTACCCGCAGATTTCGAGACAGGAGATATTTTTCTTTTTACAGGGGAGGGTTTTCATCCTACGTCCAAACCTCTACAGTCATATTGGACAAGGACCTACGACTTAAAGTGGATTCCGAACCACTACAAATATCCATGTGTGTGGGGCCTGACGGCCGAGTGGCTGGCGCTCGATACCACAGGTTTCTGGTTCGAGTCCGACGGTGACATGGATATTTGTAGTGATTCGTAATTCACTTTAAACCATAAGTTCCGGTCTCACATGATCGTAGAGCGTCGTGATGGTAGTGTTACTCACGTCTGCAGTTTATCTTCAAGCTACAAGTACCCCCTGGGTGGTGCTAAATGAGTAGCAGCCGTGCAACCCTTGCTTGTGGCATAAAGATTAACTGCCTCTGTATTGCCAGCTGGATTAGAAAAACAACAACAACAACAAATATCCATGGCACCGCCGGAACTCGAACCCGAAACATGTGGCACCGAGCGCCAGAGCAGTAGTCACTCAGTCATCAGGCTCAACCATCAATATAGGATAGATAAAATCTTCTTGGGTAGAAATTTTAAATTGCCATTCCTGACTTGATTTAATTAATATTATTTAAATATAAACAAAGTGGAAATTCTTTGATAAATAGATGAAAATAAACTTTGGAGATGAAGATTAGTTTCTGCTTAAGAATAATAGTAAGGCGTTTTTAATGGATATTTATAGTTTTGTTTGGTAGGCTCTTATAAAATAGTTGATGGATTGATATTTTAATTATAGAAAATATTTAACGGTACTAAAATTTGTGCAATTTTTTTTTAATTAAAATGTTTAAATAAGCAATTTTATCAATTTTTCTCTTCGATTATTTCCGTGCAGTAAATTCTCATGCATCAACAAAACCTTTGTGCGTTTCTTGATATTTAAGAAAGGGAATAAATTTCTTGGGTTCAATTCAATATCATGCTTTCTCCACATTTGTTTTTTTAATCCAAGCCATCGTGGAAAGCGGCAATATTTTTCGACAGTAAATTTTACATTATATGAAAACCTTTACTCAATAAATAAACAAAAATTATCAGTAAGTTAACTAAAAATATTAATAAATGTAAATAAAAAAAATAACACAGCAAACATCATTTAAGTACATTTATTAAAGGATCAAAATTAATAATAATCAAAAATAACCAGTTTTTAATATGACTGCTCTATTATGTGATGCAAATTTGATTCCAGTATTAAAGATTTATGTGCATTTTTAATTAACATAAACCAATATTTATTGAGATTTGCTTAATCGTAAATAAATTTACGCATTTGTAACTTGTTTCTTTCTTTAAATTATTTTCTTTGAATCTGAAAAAGGATGGATATTTTGCAAACTCTGGAGTCATGACCATCACTACACATTTTCTTTGACTTTATTTTTTTTTATTATTATATGCAATATGACCCCTAAATATGCAATGAACAAAATGCGATAGTTTTTTAAGGTTACAATCTTTGGTGTCATATAATTTAGTAGATTCAAAATGTCATGTATATAAAGGCTAGAGGTATTATGATTCGTAGCACCTGTAGAAAAATTGTTTTTTTTAGGCTTTGCTTTTATCAATACAATATATAAAAATTTTAATTGTTGCCTTTTTTTTTTTTTTTTAATTAGAGCAATAGCAATAATAAATAGATTGTTTAAATTGAATAAATTAAGAAATTCCTCATTCATTAATCTTTTTTTTTAATTTATAAATGTTAGTTTCAAAGAAATAGTCTGCATAGAAAAATTAAATTTCTTTATTATTATTGATGACCATTCAGCATTGTATGTTTGTTCAGCTCACAACGCTGTTGTTAACAGATGTCCATTATTTATATGAACATCTGTCAACAACAGCGTTGTGTTATACAAATAATGAACATCCATTAATATAGATGTACTTAAAGTCGATGAAACCCTTTTACAATTTCTTTGAGTCACTGGAACATAAACATTTTATTACTTACGGTATTAGCGGTATTTACTTTCGTTAATTTATCATTCGTTTTCATTTATATATTTCCTTTTTCAATTTGCAAAAATGAGGCGTTATAATAAAAACATTAAAGGAATTTTGTTATTTGGGTTTTTTTTTTTTTTTAGCATGATACATTGCTGAGTCCAACTGAAGTAAAAACAATATAAAAACAAATTTTTTAAAGTCAGTTCCTTCTTTTTTTTTTTCACTGTATTGAAGAAAGTCCTTTATAAATAATTTTCATTCATTTTTTTTTAAGTTTATCTGACGCCATCTATGGTAGATATATGCAACTTAAATCTAAAAAAAAAACTAAAATGAATTAATTAAATTTAATTACTGAATTATTATTTGAATTAATATATAATAATTAACATCGAGTGTCATCCACTTCAAGTTCAAAAAAAAATGTATTTGAACTTGAGTGGAGGAATCAAAAGTATTTTATGAACGATTGAAAATTTGACCAAGATATATATAGGGAGAGTGTGAGCTAATAGAAGGAACTGAAAAAAAAAAGAACAGCAATCTCGAATTACAGCAAAATAATAAAAAAAAAATAATAAAATCAAATATAATAAAAGCAAATATAATAAAAGCAAATACATACGATAAAAATAATAAAAGCAAATATATTAGGCTATATTTCAAATTTAATTAAAAACCTTTTAATCATTTAAAATTAAAAAATATAGAATACTCAAACACGATCGTTTCAAATTTCAAACGCAAAAAATTAAGAATAATAATATCCTGAAAAATAAGCTAAATTAAAATCAGACGATTTTTTTTATATTATTGCCAATTTATAGTTACATTATTTTAAAAATTGAACAATATATATTAAATGAATAATAAAAATATTTGATAGTAAAATAAAAATAATTAATAATTAAATGAATAAATTAAAATCAGACGATTTTTTATATTTCCAATTTGTAGTTACATTATTTTAAAAATTGAACAATATATATTAAATGAATAATAATAATATTTGATATTATTATTTTATTAATTAATAATTAAATGAATAAAAATAATTAATAATGGAATGAATAAAATAATTAATAGTTAGTTATGAGAAAAAGAGATTATTAACTAACTATTAATTAGTTAACGATGAGCAAATGAGAAGAAAGAGCAGCGTGAATATATGAATATTTCTCCCATATAAAACTAAAATTAATTAATTAACTTCAATTAATACAGTTTTTTCAAATATTAATTCATTAACATCAAGTGTCTCCACTACAAGTTCAAAAAAAAAATGTATTTGAACTTGAGTGGATGAATAAAAAGTATTTTATGAACGATTGAAAATTTGAACAAGATATATATAGGGAGAGTGTGAGCTAATAGAAGGAATTGAATAATAAGAATGAAAGAAGTTTAAGTAATGCTAAGTATTATGTAATAAATGCATAAATACTTTGGCGAGAGATCGAGATTACTCGATGAAACCCTCTTTGAAATTCCTTTGATTCACTGGAATAAAAACATTTTATTACTTCCTGTATTAACGGTATTTCCGTTCGTTAAATTATTATTCCTTTTCGTTCGTGTATTTCCGCTTTCAATTCGCAAAATAAAAACATTAAAGGAATTTATTCGTTACAATAAAAACATTAAAGGAATATCGATGCATCACATTTTTTTCAGATCATTCACTGTTAGCGCGACTTAAATAAAAGGAGGAATGAAAGAAGTTTAAACTATGCTAAATATTATGTGGTAAGTACGTAAATACACAATCCAGTCACATTAATGTGACCACCTGTCAAAAAGCCAGAATATACACTCTTGTATATTCTGGATTTAAGTGAGTGTGGAATGTGGTATTAAGTGGGATTCTTTATACACTGAAGTGACAAAAGTCATGGGATACCTCTTAATATCGTGTCGGCCCTCCTTTCGCCCGGCGAATTGCAGCAACTCGACGAAGCATGGACTCAACAAGTCGTTGGAAGTCTTCTGCAGGAATATTGAGCCATGCTGTCTCAATAGACGTCCATAATTGTGAAAGCAATGATGGTGCAGGATTTTGGGCACGAACAGACCTCTCGATGATGTCCCATAAATGCTCGATGGGATTCATGTCGGGCGATCTAGGTGGCCAGATCATTCGTTGGAATTGTCCAGAATGTTCTTCAAATCAATCGCGAACAGTTGTGGCCCGGTGACATGGCGCATTGTCATCCATAAAAATCCCATCGTTGTTTGGGTACATGAAGTCCATGAATGGCTGCAAGTGATCTCAAGTAGCTGAACATAAGCATTTCCAGTCAATGTTCAGTCCAGTTGCACCACAGGACCAAGTCCATGCCATGAAAAACAGCCCACCCCATTACGAAGCCACCACCAGCTTGAACAGTGCCTTGCTGACAGTTTGGGTCCATGGCTTCGTGGGGTCTGCGCCACACTCGAACCCTACCATCAGCTCTTACCAACTCAAATCGTGACTCATCGGACCAGGCCACGGTTTTCCATTCATCTAGGGACCAACCGATATGCTCACGTGCCCACGAGAGTCGCTGCAAGCGATGTCATTCTGTCAGTAAAGGCACTCGAGTCGGTCTTCTGCTGGAATAGCCCAAGAAAGCCAAATTTCTCCGCACAGTTCTAACAGACAAGTCCCTTGTACGTCCCACATTGATTTCTGCGGTTATTTGACGCAGTGTTGCTTGTCTGTTAGAATTTACGACTCTTTGCAGACGTCGCCAGTCTCGGTCGTTAAGTGCAGGCGGTCGACCACTGTGCTGTCCATGGTGGGATGTTATGCCTGAAATTTCATACTCTCGGCACACTCTTGACACAGTGGATCTGGGAATGTTGAATTCCCTAACGATTTCGAAATGGCATGACCCATGCGTCTAGCTCCAACTAACATTCCGCGTTCAAAAGTCTGTTAATTCCCGTCGTGCGGTCATCATCACGTCAAAACTTCTTCACATGAATAACTTGAACAGAAATGAAAGCTCTGCGAAAGCACTGCGCATTTATACCTGTTCTACGCGATGCTACTGCCATCTGAAAATTTGCATATTGCTATCCCATGACTTTTGTCACTTCAGTGTATACACTCCATTGCAATGTGCTGCCACCTGCCTTTTTGTGATTGGTTATTTCACGTCGACGTCGACAGTAAGTGGTGGTCACATTAATGTGTCTGGACTGTGTATTTTGGTGAGAGTTTGTTACAAATGAATAACAAATCAAAGCAATTAGCATAATTATCCGTTAGTCATAAAGCAAAGTTTATATAGGTACAACATGATAATGCAAAGCCTCATTTCCGTGATAATAATCAAGACTTATGCTTAAATTTTTATAAATGATTGGTTTATTTAATTTAAATCAATAACCAATCAGACCTTACTTAAATGGATCTTGATTTTAGATCTAGATTCTTCTATTCAATATAATCATCAGCAAATGCAATTGATGAACTGATTGAATGTGTTCAAAAGGCTTATAATGAATTAAAAATATGCATGATAATAGTTTTTAACACAAACAATGCAATCAATTGTAAAAGAAATTTCAGTAAGATTTTTCATATCAGCAAATCAAACCTTTGACGTAACAAGCGTTTTCCAATACATTTAGGGAGCTCTACAAAGTTTAAGTTCTACTTCGATAGATATATTCTTATATTTTAACTTCTTTATATTTTGACTTTTATGATTGTATTCTATCAATAAACTTACTTTATATAACTGAAAATACATATACAGTGGCTCCCAAAAGTGTTCGTACACTTATGATTTTCATTGAAATAGGGCTCTATCCGTTAATTAAAATCAATATTTCCGAATGACTATTTAATTATTAGATCTATAATCCATTCCTAACAAAACTGCAAGAAATATTTTTAAAACATACTAAATTGATATAATGACATTATTATGACATATTCTAACATTTTGATATATTGTATTTTTAAAGCATACTAAAAATTCACTTTTAAGGAATCAATAATCAAAAGTTACAAATATTTTATCTCACAAAAAAAGTCTTCGTAGGCTGAAATATTTTTGGATAAAATCAAAATTAGAAGTATCGTTTCCCGCTTTTTTTATTTTTTACATTGTGGTGGCATTTAAAAAATCGTTTGCTTTAATTTTTGTTTGTTTACTTCATGATATTCTATTTATTAATTAAAAATGAGTCGCTGTCGTAAAGAAATTACAAACAGCTTTCGAAAATTGATAATTTTTTCACCATAGTCGTGGTAAATCAATTCGAAATATCGCTAAAATAGTTCATTTATCCCATTCTACAGTGCAGTATGTGATAAAACGTTTTAAAGAAGAAAATAGGATTGAAAACAAGGTATGAAAAGGTCGAGCGAGAAAGTTAACTAAACGTGATGAGAGATTTATTATTAGAAAATTTGTGAAAAATCCACGTTTGACTGCTGTAAAAGTTTCTGCGGAATTTAATGAAAAGTTTCCTACTTCAATTTCACCTGAAACTGTTCGACGAGTTCTCAGAAAAGCTGGATTACATAGGCGTTCTGCTCGTAAAAAAATTTTGTTTGTGCAAAAAACAGAAAGCTTAGGTTTTCATTCACAAAATCAATGATAAATAAACCCGAAACGTACTGGAATAAAAGTCCTATTTGCTGACGAAAGCAAATTTAACATTTTTTGTTCCGATGGTCGAATAACTGTATGGAGAAGAAAAATGAGGAACTTCATTCTAAGAACTTACTTGGAACAGTTAAGCATGGCGGTGGAGGTGTTCTTGTGTGGGGGTGCATGTCAGCATCAGGACTAGGTAATTTGGTATTTATTGATGACTTAATGAATCATTCTCTTTTTATTATTTAAATATTTTAAGAGACAATTTAAAATTTGAAGCCCAAAATTTGAGTATTGGAAACAATTTTATTTTTAATCATGATAACGATCCTAAGCATACGGCTCTTAACGTTCGCCTGTGGTGTTTCTATAATTGTCCAAAAGTTTTGAAAACATCAACTCAGTCGCCAGATTTAAACCCCATAGAACACATTTGGAGAGACCTGCAGGTTAGAGTACGAAAACACAACATCAAAACGAAAAAGCGATCTAAAAAACAGTAATGATGGAAGAATGGATGAACACTGATACAGATATTACAAAAAAACTAGTAAAAATATATTCCCAGACGTTTAAAAGCTGTTGTGGATGCTAAAAGATATCCTACTAAATATTAATTTAACTAAAAAAATGAAAATATTTACTCATATGTAAAGATTTTTTTTAAGTGTACGAAGACTTTGTGAGATAAAAATTTTATCATTTTTTGATTACTAATTTCTTAAAAAATAAACTTTCGCTATATTTTAAAAACATTTCATGTAATTTTATTAAGAATAGATTATAGATCTTATTAATAAAATCTCATTAAGAAAAAGTTTGGGCCTGAATGGCCGAGTGGCTAGCGCTCTGGCAGTCGGTGCCATAGGTTTCGGGTTCAAGTCCCGGCGGTGCCATGGATGTTTGTAGTGGTTCGGAATCCACTTTAAACTGTAGGTCCCGGTCTATTTAGCCCTCGTGCGCACAAGATGACCATAGAGCGACAAACCAAATCACACCATTAAGAAAGTTTACTTTTAATTATTGGATAGAGATCTATTTTACTAAGAATCGTAAGTGTACTGACACTTTTAGGAGCTACTGCATATATTTCTGATAGATGTATAAAGTACTCGTGAAAGTATAATACCAAATACAATTTACTAATTAATTATTGCCACTCATTATGATGGCGTTAAAAATACCAAAAATGTGGCAACTGCCCTGACATCGACTTTAGTCCTCATCATGGCTTTGATTGCCCAGCTGTTGCAGCCACCATGCATTATCTAGGGCATCCCTAAGGAAAAAGATGTTGTTTAAACGATGTCCTAAATAACTTAAAATTATTTAATACATTTTATCTTCCTTTTTTTTTTTTTCATCCTCCAACAAATTCGTTTTTTTTTTTTAATTTCATTTTTCAGAATTAAAAATTAAAAATTAAATTTCTACAATAAAGAGTATAAAACGAGTTATATACATTTATTTAGTAATTATAAATCAGTATTTAATTTAAATTTTTTTTTTTTTTTTTACGTCTATAGTTTATTTCATAGTTAAACTGCCATTTTTTAAACTATCTTACAATATCAAAAAGTCATTTTTTATGTTTTTGCATTTATAGTTTTCAATCGTTTTGACAAAAAAAAAAAAAAATTCTTTCGAAAAGTTTTTTTTTTTTTTTTTTGTCAAAAAGATTACTTTTCGAAAGAAAAAAAAATTAATCAAAAAATTAAGTTAATCAACAATCAATTAATCATCATCAAAAAAATTAAGCGATCCGTAACGTTCTATGCGTAATACGATTATTATTGAAATCTGCTGAAAAACTAAATAAATTTTTATTATAAATAAAAATCAATTTATTTTTTAATTATTCAGATGATTTAATAACATAATGTATCAATAAATAACGATGATTATTGAAATAGAAAGTATCGGATTTTTAATTTTAAATGGCTTAGATTTTTTTTTTTTTTTTTTTTTACTGAGGTAAGTAAAGAAGAATTTTTTTCTTTAATCTTACGTCGATTCATTAAACTATTTCATAATATTGTTAATTTGAACTATTTTAACATAATTAATGTTAAAATTTTAATTTTTAATTTGTTATTTTTTAATATAAATATAGTTTTAAATCACAGCAAGTAATTAAAAAAATTGTTTCTTTAAAATCAAACTACTACCAAAATTTATTTTTCTCCACGTGGGCCTGAATCGCCGAGTGGCTAGCGCTCTGGCGCTCGGTACCACAAGTTTCGAGTCCCGGCGGTGCCATGGATGTTTGTAGTGGTTTGGAATCCACTTTAAGACGTAGGTCCCGGTCTTAGAGGATCGTAGAGCGTTGCGGGGGCATTGTTACTCCGCGTTCGTGGCTTATCTTCAAGTTACACGCACCTCCTGGGTAGTGCTAAGTGAGTAACTTCGGTGCAGCGCTTGCTTTAAGGCATCAAAGTCAATTGTCTAAGTGTTTGCCAGCTGCATTAGAAAAACAATTTCTCCCCGTAGTACACTGTCATCAAGTTGTGTACATTAATAAAATAAGTTTACATATTATTTTAATTAAGTATTTATATGAACTATCTATTTTATTTCTGTTTTTAGTATTTATACGAACTATCTATTTCCTAAAAACTCTATATATTGTTTGGTTTGTCATTCTTCGGTCATTTGTGCCCCCGAGGGCAAAACAGACTGGGACCCATAGTTTAAAGTGTATTCCGAACCACTAACAAACATCCATGGCATCCGGGACTTGAACTCGAAACCTGTGGTACCAAAGGTCAGATCGCTAGCCACTTGGCCACCAGGATGTGCTCTATATATGATATGCGTATATATTGAGGAATACTCTCTAAGTCTGTCAGTCCATTATACAATCTCAATTTTCACAGTTTTCATATTTAATGGGAGTTTTTCAGTTTTTTCTCTCCTACGATGCGCAAATGCGAGGTAGTTCCCCGTGAAAGTCTCCCCGGAAGGTCCTGCCATCCTTCTTCAGCAACTTGGAGCCAAGTCAGACTTCTACCTACGGGTGCTCCCCATCACAACAGAAGCTGCCCCCTTTTTTTCCTCCTTTCATGAGACCACACGAATTCTTGGACTTGATTCAGATGTTGCTGTCTACCAAGTGGGATAAGAAAAAAAAATAATTCAATGTTAGCAATAAAATTAAATTATGCAAATTTATAAAAAAAATGTAAAAGTTCGTAGTTTTTTTAATGAAAGCATGACACATTTTATAGTTAAAGAGTATGTTGTTTCACAAAAAAGATTATTATTAAATATACAATAATTGTTTTTATGTAACAATAATTAATTTTTAAAATACTACATATGTTTCTGACATTTTAGAAGGATTTTCTTTTCTTCTAAGCTGATGAAACATGCTCTACGTTGATTGGAGGTTAATTTTAATTGAATTGCTCTTCAATATTATAAAGAGTCCGAAACTTGCTGCATACATTAAAAGTCATATTTTAAAAATATTTATATTAAAGTTAATGAACGGTTATGTGATATTCTTTGATTGTCCGTAGTATTTAAAAATGATTATCAATTTTCCTTTCAATGATGCCCTCTTTTTTGAACAACAATGGCCATGTTATGTATGTCACAAATGTGTATGGAAAAGAACATTGCATTCAGGAACGAATTTTAGAGCTAACGTGTCGTGTGGTAAAAAAATCCTAAAACACCCACCAGTAAACTTCGTTATCGTAGCGAGGGACCTTTGTACATGTTGCTACAATCGTCATCAAGTTTCCATATTAAAGAATTAAACGCTCAACTGACGCCATAAGTTTCCATATTGTAGGACGCCTCCAGCGAATTCTAACCTGAGCGATTCTGCACTCTAGTTTTCTCATGTTACGTTTTTGGTCACGATTCGGTCATGCAGGCTAGCATTTGAGGAGATTATTTTTTAATCTATTGGTTAGCATTTCAGGAGTGGGTACTTTCCACTATCCAACTCGATGGATATTTTTATGTGGCGTTATGTAAAAGATGCGATTAATTGCCTTGTATTAATTTGAAGGAATCGAAATTGCCCGACTCGTGGCCCAGTGGCAACGTGCGCCGCTGATGAGCATTAGGTCTGAGGTTCAATCCGCTGGCAGCTTTATTGTAGACACTGTTTCGAAAAACGAGTAGCCTCGATGGCTTTTGTGATGTTCAGCATCTTGCCTCGTGAGTCGAACTGTCTAGTGGGATTTTTTCAGGTTTTCTTCCATTCGATACGCGCATGCGGAATAGTTACGCCTAAAAATTCTCACTGAAGGCACTTCCATCCTTCTTCGTCGACACAGAACCAAGTCAGAATTCTACCTAAGGATACTCCATCACAACAGAAGCCACCCCCTTTCCCTCCATTCATGAGTAGATTACTCATGGGATGTCCGTCTCGCATTGCAGAACACTGAGGATAAGATACAGACACAGGAATCGAATCAGTGTGTAACTGCTATTAACTAGTAACTTTTCAGATGCCTTTTTACTTCTCTAGTCACACTGTAAGTTAGTGGGGTCTGATAGCCGAGTGGCCAACGCTCTGGCGCTCGATACCACAGGTTAAAGATTCGAATCACGGAGGTGCCGTGGATGTTTGTAGTGGTTCGGAATCCACTTTAAACTGTAAGTCCCAGTCTAATAATATGATTGTAGAGTGTTGTAGGAGTAGTGTTACTCGCGTCCGTAGCATATCCTCAAGCTACACGTGCCCCCCTGGGTTGTGCTAAATGAGTAACAGCGGTGCAGCCCTTGCTTATGGCATAAAGGTTAACTGTCTCTGTATTGCCAGCTGCATTAGAACAACATTGTAAGTCAGTAAAGACGTTTTGTTTCCATTTCTTTTAGTTTTTATATAATTCTGTAATATGTCCAGTAATTACAAGATTCCCTATAATTCTGTTTACTTTCGTAAATTGTTTAATTCATATTAATTCAAGTTCTTATTTAAACGGCATTGTCTGTATTCCTTTTATTTAAGGAAAACCTTTATTTAAAAATGGCAAACGAAGGCTAACCTTTACATTTATTTCAGAAAGCCTTCAGCTGAATTGAATCAATCCAATATGAATGGTATAGAGAGCCTCTTGAAATATGCAAGCATGAGTTCATCTTATTTGGACCACAAATCCATCGATGACTTGGATTTTCTCCATGAATGAAGCCAATGATGAGCTAATGAGTCGCAAAGCGTCTTTCAGTGACTCTGGCATCGAATTTGGGGAGACTTCAAGTTCACCAGATAGGGATTGTGAGAAACTTATGATTGGATCCAGAAAACGAAAGAGCTTTACACCATGCAGATCCTTGCCTTTAGATGATCCAAACTTCAGGGGAGTTACCATTACCATGGAAAATAAATTGATCAACTCGGAGTGGAAACTCGTCATGCATACCAAATACTCGTAAGTATCTTTTTATAATATAAAAATAAAATTTTTTTTTCGTCCATCACAAATGCATCCAACTGTGTGTTTGTATTAATAATGATATTCTTTAAGCATACTTTTTTTTTCCTGTTATACATTGGTTCGCCTCTTGTTCCACTGATTTTTGCCACGAACAGCCCACTGATGGACAATGAGAAGATGATTACCTTGATGATTAGAATTCTGAGAGAAAATTAAGTGGTAATTGCCCCGCATAATATGACTTTGGGGCTTAAGGCTGACTACCCTACACCGTAAAAAAGTAATTAACTCGTCTCGAAATCTGCCAGTAGGTAGAAGACCTTGGCCCACCATGGCGCTGTTGAGCAAATGAAGAAGGTATCAATTTAATTTTTCACACTGTATGTAAATATTATTACATATTCAAAAATCGATCCTTATTACTTTCTTTTGACAATTTTGTCATTAGATTTTTGTTAACAATTTCAAATTTTTATACTTAAGCAGTTATTTTTACTGATCGGACTAACGATGAATGTTATTCAAACATAGTACTCTGCTCTCAACCTGACAGTGATTTCTTTATTGAGAACACTCTTCGGAAGGTCAGCAGTTGGGACTGAATGACCAGGAGACGATCTTTTCTGCCACTTGACGAAATGCGGATACCATGGCCTTGATCTTCCACCCTTCCGCTCCTACCTGAAACCTCTACACAATTATACACATATTTCTTCAACCTTCACAACTCTCTATTGCAACCTGATGGCCAATTGGCTAACGCTCTAGCCCTTGGTACCACAGGCTTCGGGTTCATATTCTGGCGGTGGCATGGATGTGTGTTAGTGGTCTAATTAGCCCAAAGTGTGCACAAAATGATCGTAGAGCGACAAACCAAACCACTTCTATCACTTCTCCCTCTGTCACCTGTTGATTTTCATCTCTCAGTTTATTTTTATACTCCATTTTAACTCGCCTCATTGACCAGATTATGCACTCAGGGGACCGCCTCAAGGCAGCTATTGGCGTGAGGGGAAAACCTTTCACTTAAGGCTCGTTCCCACCGAGGCGTGAAGCGTTGAAGATTCCCGCGGCAGGCAAGAAAATTTTTCGACCCCTTCACAGCGAAACTTTAGAAATAGCATTACGCCTAGTGAAGTTCCGCTTTAAGTTGAAAGTTGGTCAACTCGAAGCGGTGGATGTCAAACCGGTTTCAGACGAACGTGGTGAGGCTGGTGATTGGTCAACGCTTGACGCCTAGGTGGGAACGAGCCTTTAGTCCCATAGTGGCCATCTGATTCCTACGTTGAAACTCCAGTCAGTGAAAAATATCCTGTTGTAATGATCCACTTTAAGCAATTATGTTATTTATCCGTCTTGGCTTTTACGACTTTTCAAAACCGAGACAATTATGATACACCATTTTATCCACAAAAATTGAATAAGGAACGCTAATTAGATAAGGAAATCTATAAAAACCCCACAGGATGGAGTTGTTGAATTGTGCCTTTATTTCCTTTGTGATGCAATACACACTCACAGACTTGTTTTTTGTTACATTCTCCAGTGACAAACATCTATTGGCAAATTTATTTAACTTTTTTTTTATGTATAGGATAAATTACAAATTAAAACACATTAAAAATCTATAAAATTCTAGACCAACAGTAAAATAAGATCAAAGCAAGTAAATGATGGAACAAACGTATAATTTTATTGATTGGCTACATTTTTCATGTGAAGTACATCATTGAAATATATGTAAAAAGATTATTTTACAGTAAAATTGTCTGCTCTTTTATTCTAGGTTATCCCCTAGGAAAAAACGACAATTTAAGGCTTATGTTGAAAAGCTCCGATGATGAAGAAATCCCCAATAGCAACTATCCGCCGGTAAATGAAGGTAGATTGCTTTATTTTAATTTATTATTGTGACATTATTTAATGAAATAAATAACACAATTTTCATGAATAAAGTGTACCTTTAAATTAATTGCGCGATATAGTGAAAATTGAAATTAAAGATTTAGGTGAATTATTTTAATGACTAAAACTATACGCAATTTTTTTTTTTTTTTTTGTGATAATAACATAGAATAGCTAATCGCTTTGTCAATATTGCATTAAAATGCATATTTAACAATAAAAGAGATAAAAAAAAAATATCGCAATTGTGTATAAGATGCAAAACAGAAACAGGCATAAAAGAATTTCTGTCCAAAGGTAACTTTTTAACAGAAAATGGCGCAACAATAGTATAAATTTACAATTAATATCGCCTTCTATCCAAGGTCGTCTGTCAACTGACAGATCTCGAGACAGGAGATGTTTTCTTTTTACGGGGTAGGATTGTCAGCCCTATGCTCAACAGTCATATTAGACCGGGGCCTACGACTTAAAGTGGATTCCAAAACACTGCAAACATTCATAGCACCACCGGGTCTTGAACCCGAAACTTGTGACACACAGCGGCAGAACTCTAGTCACTCGGCCATCAAGTCTCATTTTTAATTTAATTTTACACATAATTTCAATAAAACCAATTATAGCCATGATTGATTGGAAATTATGTAAGAAGTAATTAAATATTTTATATAGTGTTTATATATTCTCCTATAGTCGAAAACGTTGTTTAAAACATGTATCTTTAGAAATTATCTGAAATTGAAACCTATTATTCTTGTTTTTAGTGCTATTAATCAAAAAGATTTATTGATAAATCATAAGACTTCCACAAAATAAAAATTTATGACAAAATTATATTTGTCAGTGCAATTATTCTTTGAAATATTTTGTTTTTCAGAAGAGTTTTGAAGAATCTCTTGCTCTCATAAACTTCTAAATGGCTGGCTTTCTAAGACGTGACATTTTAGTATCCTACAACATAAGCACGTGTTATCTCACAAATTAAACAAAATTATTAGCAATTATAAATTCTCTTTTTACAATATATGATAAAAGATTTGTTAGGTTGACCTTCAGAAAGAGAAAACATCATTCAAAGTTGTAATTTTAATTTTTATTTCCAGAAAAACACTGCGCATCCTGTAGTGTGAAGAAGACTCCACTGTGGAGGGATGCAGAGGATGGTACGCCCCTATGCAATGCATGTGGAATACGGTAAGATTTACGATTGTGTAGACCTTATTGTTTATGTTATATTACTTCACACTTTTAGCAAAAATTTATATTTTAAAACTATTGCAATGAAATTATATTAAATAAGAAGATTCTGCGATTTTCTTTCTAATATTTCTAAAAGAAGTATTAAAATCTCTGCATTAATAAAAATAATAATAATAAAATAACTTTTTCATAGCATTAGCATTAATTCAATTCATAGCATTAACAATAAAATAACTTTCAGAATCCATTTAGTATATGAACCAAAAAAGCAAAACAATCATTGTTTTGCTTTTTTCCTTTTAAAAATTAATTTTGGTTGATAAAAGAAAACAACTTTATAATACATTACAAATTTTAGTTTTTTTTAGAACAGTAAGCAAACATTAAGTATCCTACTGTAGTGTACAGGTTGGGCCACCAGACTATAAATGGGTGTGGTTGAGTTGAGATACTTGAGGCACAGGTTGGAGAGCTCACAGTTCTATTGACAGACACAAAAATACCACACGCATGCAATTAGAAAAACACGATAATTAACACATTTAAAGACACATAATTATAGATTCATAGAAAGATTCCACTTCTAATCCGAAAATTCAAAAATCGGATACGCGCAGAGTGCGCGAAATGTATTTCTTCTCTGGGTAGTAATCTGTAGGCCAACTGAACTGTTATTGGCATGATTGCGCTGTACTTCCTCAAGTGAGAGTCTCGAGGCCAACTGACCATTTCTCCTAGACGCCACAGAGGGCGCTCTTTCCATTGGGAAGAAGGAAGCATGGTTGCACTATGTCGTTTCAGCATTGTGATAAAAAAGATTTAAAATTAAAACAAATCCCGTGAATATTTTTATATAAATAACATAATAAAGTGTAGCCGTTTTTTTAATATATTTTGCCTAGTATTTAATGTATGTAATGCTCTGATATATTCTTTTAATATCCTTGTATTATTTGCTGAATTAAAATACAATTTCGAAATCTTTAATAACCATTTAATTTGTATGGGATATACATTACTCAATAAAATAAATTAATGCTGTTTTTAATCTACATTAATAATTTGTATTTATTCTTTTTGAAAGATTTTGTTTTTCAGATATCTACATTAATAATGTGATTTAATGTAGATCTACTTTAAATTAACAACAATTAACTGTTGTTAGTAAAATAAAATGCAAAAACTAATTGTTGTTAATAAAATAAAATGTAAAAAGTTAGTTTTTACATTTTATTTTATTAACCACAATTAGTTTTTGCATTTAAGATCTACATTAATAATGTGTATTTATTGTTTGAAAGATTATGTTTTTCAGAGCAGTACTAGTTATGAATTATAGTGTTTCCATTGGATACTAAAATCTCAGGTCGTAGAATACCAGCTATTCAGGAGCATGATCTCTTTCTCTAACTTCTAATTGGCTGGATTTCTACGAAATGAGATTTTAGTACAATTAAAGTAAGACGATATAAATACAAAACTGTCTTAGTATCCTTAAATTTCCTTTTGAAAGATTTCATTTTGATTTTTAAACATTCCTATTTTCTTTGAAAAAAAGGTTCTTTTAAATCTTATTTGAAAATTGTTTTTCAGTTACAAGAAGTATAAATTACGATGTGGTACTTGTTGGCACATTCCAAAAAAAAGACGAAGTTCCATCCTACTTGCCAGTACTGTGGATCATTCTATGAATACGTTTATCCGAGACGTTAAATATATTTTGTAACTTCAAAATTCAGAAGATAGAATTTTTTACGAAAAAAATTCTAACGTTTTTCGTTTACCTTCAAATCATGCAATCTTGCATGGTAAAAGTTTTAAACGGGTATTTATTATTAAAGTATGTCAAGAGACTTAGTTTTGAAAGAAAAAAAAAGAACGAGAAGTTTATTCAAAGCATATTTTTCTATTTTTCTGTTGTAAATCTTCTTGTTGCATGTTTGTTACAAATAAAGTTGAAATGAGCTTAAATGGTAATCTTCAAAATATTTTCCAAGTTTTGTGTAAATTAAGATTTATCTAAATCTTTCCAATTATTCTATAAATGTGGCAAAATCATAGATTTGCAGCTGGAATGCGTAAAGATCATGGATCATAACAAAAATGAGTAAAATTAAATTTTTAAAAATTAACCAAAGTAAAATTTCCTGACTTTACCAGGTGAAATTTAGAAAAATTCCAGATCAATCGTCCATCTATGGATATCTTTACAACTTTTTTTTTCACTCTATTGCAGAAAGTACTTTAAAAATGAATGAAAATTATTTTTAAAGTTTATCTGGTGCCTTCTATTGGTAGATATATGCAACTTCAAATCTAAAAAAAAATAAAATGAATTAATTAGATTTAATGAATGAATTAATATTTGAAAAAACTGTATTAACATCCAGTGCCATCCACTACAAGTTGAAAAAAATGCATTTGAGCAAAAAGTATTTTATTAACGATTGAAAATTTGAACAAGATATAGGGAGAGTGTGATCTAATAGAAGGAATTGATAAAAACTTTTAGAGCAAAAAAAAAAAAGCCGAAGAATCCCATTGCTATTTTCAACAGAAAAAGAAACAGCAATAAAAAAAAAAAAAATTAAGTGATGAAAAAAAAAAAACATTGTCAGCATTTTTGAGCATTCAAATCAGGCTTTCCTCCTTTTCCATTGTCACAACAGATTTTTTACCATTCCACGAGATCGCATTATAAAGATTTTGAATTGAATAATGCACAGATGCCAAATTTAAATTAGATTTCTCAGATCATTTTCAGTAATTTTTTATGCTTGTCAGTAGTAAAGAAGGCATTGACAACCCCACGCCATTAACTTCATATTACGTACAGATGCATATTGCCCACTATAGCTGCAATTTATAATAACAAATAATGCAATAAGTTAAAAAAATTAAGGAAATTTTCATTACAATAGGATTAATTTGAAAATCATTTAAGACATGCTATCAACAAGTTTGCTAAAATAACTTATTATAGATCAGTTCTTCATTGACAACAGTTCCATGATGGGCCAAGTGAGACCGATCTTCTACTGGCCGATTTGGAGAAATGAGATGTTTTCTATTTTTTACTGTGTAGGGTTATCAGCCGTACAGTCATATGATTTAGGTGACTGATCACTGAGACCTATGATTTAAAGTGAATTCCAAATCACTGCAAACATTCATGGCACAGCCAGGACTCAAACCCGAAACCTGTGGCACTGAGCACTAGTCACTCAGCAGTCAAGCCCCATAGACCAATTCCAACATAGTAAAATAGTGTGAATTTTCATAAAACATGCTACATAATATTTTGAAATAAAAAATATAAGCATTGTAAGTGGGAAAAAAAAAAAACCTGATGAAAATTCATATCAACATTAAATTTATCCATTTAACTCTATTCTCTAAACAAAGTCCTCACAAACTAATAATTATATTTAATAAAAAAAAGGTAAAATATAATGGCAACAGATTTATTTGTGCACATTATTGAACAGAATTGTTTGTTAATTTCTTAATTATAAAAAAAAAAAATAATACATTTACATTTTTTTGCAAAAGCTGGTACTATTTTTCTCGAAATTAATGCAAATTTTTAATTTCACAAAATTTAAAAGGAATACACAAAAATAGCTTTTTTTTTATATATATACATAAAATTTCTGTAGAAGTATTCCACAGTGCATAAATGATTCAAAATTCTTGTTAAGTTAGTCATTTTCACAGCATAAATTTTTAAATGCATTTCATCAAATCAAAAAATGTTCATATTTCATTATGCATGAAAAACGAAAATTTAAAAAAAAAAAAAACCTAATTTGGAACTTCTACTTAGATACGGATAAAATATATACGATTAAAATTTTAATGTTACATATTATTAATCCAAATTTCAAAATCAAATACCAATCTATGATATTTGCTAATTTATGATTGCCAGAATAATTTATACACGAAATTATTGTACCCAAATTTTGAGAATAAATAACATAAAATATAGTAATGAAGTTCTCAATAAAAATCCAATTTTTATATTCAAGATTAATGGCTGCTTTATTACGTTCCTGTGTATTCTTGTCATGAAATCTGCCATTGGAAATTTTAAAAAATAATAATTCAATAATTCCCACAAAATCAGTCTAAGATTATAAAAACAAGTAATATAAGAAAAATAAAAAATTTTAAAGTCAATTCCTTCTTTTTTTCACTATATTGCAGAAATATAGAGAAAAATCACTTAATTTTCATTCATTTTTTAAGTTTATCTGGTGCCCTCTATTGGTAGATTATGCAACTTAAATCTAAAAAAAAAAAGCTAAAATTAATTAATTAATGAATTAATATTTGAAAAACTGTATTAACCTCCAGTGTCATCCACTACAAGTTCAAAGAAAATGTATTTGAACAAGATATATATAGGAGAGTGTGAGCTAATAGAAGGAATTGAATAATTCTGCAAATAAAAAAAAACATTTTTAATGAAATATATGTCAATTATTAGCATTTTAACTACATGTTGAATACATGTTGATAATATTTGAAAAAGTAATTTAGTTTACATTTTATCCAAAACTTTTATACAAGAATTATTTAAATGTACACTTATTATAGTTAAATTAATGTTACACATATTCTAATAAATTTAGCTCTTCAGGCAAAAAATATAAATTTTCACAGTTTTTTAGTAAAGATATGGTTAAATGGTTATAAAAACATTTTTTTCTTGTTAGTTAACTTTTGATTAGCTTTAAAATATCAATTTAGAAATTTTTCCATAAATGCTTGATATGTTTGCTCTTTGAAATCAATAAAACATTAAAATCACTCATAAATAATTCTTTATTCAGTCTATAGTACCAACTTTATAGTGAAATTTGGGTTTGTTTTGAACACAGGATTTGAAAATTTCCTCGTATATTACTTTAACCAATGGAGTTTTCCCATAGTTGTGGCAGTACAGTTCTTCAATCTTAGATTGTAATACATTGTATAGTGAATAAAAGCAGTTTGTAATGCACTAGTACAATAAACTCACAATTGTTAATATGAAATTCTACTATATACATTATTGGTATCACTTTATAATGATGCATTTTAAAAAAGGTAATCATTTTTAGAAAAAAATAAGAATATAGTGCTAAATTGCAACACGCTAAAACATATATAACAGCAAAAAAAAAAATCAATTTATTCAAAGAAATACGAAAAAAACAATTGGTGAGTAAAAAAACATCCAATAAAAAGATGATATGTTCGATCTACAATAGATGGGAAAAACTTTTCCTAAATAAATTCAGAAAATAAAACATACAAAACAAAATAATTCCTTAGCAATTTTGAAATAAATTTTCCCTCGTATCCCACATCAAAAAATCAAATGTATAGGAAATCTGAAATAAAAAGATTTTTTTGTATAACAAATCATACTAATTTAAAAAAATAATAATAAAATAAAGATGTTATGACATTGGAGTCATTTTACCGAATTTTTTTTTTTTTTTTTCGAGTAAGTAGACACTGTTGGTGAACTAAATAGACCAGGTTTTGTTAATGCATGAATTCTATAAGAAAGAAAGTCTAATCCACAGGAAGAGATATGATAATGCATATTATATATATATAGTCTACCCGTGAGAATGAGCACTGTGGATGAGAGTTCAGAACGAGCACAGCGAATCACACTCAAACATACAATACCATAAAAATATGGCAAAATTGATAGTTTTTCTGTTGCTTGATGCAGTTGAGTATTGCTTTTTTAAAAATATTTCTCATGACTGAATTTCAGTAGAATCGGCTGCACCATCGGAGGTAGCATCGACAGATGGCTCATGAGGTACAAAATTTGTTTCTGAACTACTGTCTGCACCTCCACACCCACTATCAGAATAAGAGATGTCTTTACTAGATGAATTGTCACAACTGTCTTCACAAGAAGCATCAGGTAGATTGGAAGAACTAGTAGCTTCTTCAATGGTAGATTGGTTCTCATTATTCCTGAGAGATGGTTTTGTAGAAGACACATCTTGAGCTTTCAAAGTCGCCACTCGCCAATCAAGAGCATGGAACAATTGCTCAGCATCTTTTGGTTGAGCCTATTAAAAATTAAAATTGTATTATAAGAAAGGCTTGGGATAGTATGAATAAATTATTGCTACTGAATAAATTAGTATTCAGCTGCAAATTTTAGATCAAGAATTTCCAATTACTGTCTACAGACTGAGTAAGATTTGCATACAGCTATATGCATATCAATATATATATAGGGTATTTCATTTTTTTTTTAAATTATATTGCATTATAGGATATATAGATATTATAGTACAGTACAAAAAGGAACACTCATGATTGCTGTAATTACCATTTAGAATCCCTTATTATCATCTCGTTAATACATGAATTAAAGATACAGTAACCTTCTCTTTAATCCAGAACCAACATTGTGCCAGATTATTGAAAGTCAATTTACTTTTATGGGGATATCAAAGATAAAAATTTAATGATTAAAGTAATAACTATTTAAATAATTAAGCAATATGTATATATTTAATGCGCAACTCTGTGATGAAAATAAAACTGACAACTATAATAAATACTGAGCAAAAATTCATTATAGGTTATGAAATATATGTAAATAAAAATAGGATTATAGGTTATTTGATATGAGAGCAATATTGTGTGCTAGTTAGGGTCAACAAATACCTGGATCCATGCTAAAACTTTATCAGTGCCAGATTATAGAATGTGCTGAACTATCGAATGCTGCAGTACAGAGAGGTTACTGTATATATTTTTCAAACATTTTATAACAAATATAAAATAAAATTAAAAGAATAATTCAGCATTCAGATTATGTTTGACAATTCCAAAAAAATAATTGTTCTCATAAAAATATTACTAAAATGCAAGAAATATCAATTACTAACATATTTAATACTTCTACTGAAATTATTTAAATTCATATAGATAATAATTTGAATAACAGACAAACAATTTTTATGAATAAAATAAAAACCTTCAAAATATATGTTATTTACAGGATATTGCTCTAAGATATCTACTGAATTAAATTACAATATTATTCATGAAACATATTTAAATGAAATTTACCATAACAAGAAAAACTTTAACACCCTGTGGATCATAAGCTGTTAACCGGACTGTCTTTTTACTTGGATGTTCTACAGACATGCCTGCCCACACCTTTGTATTTAGAACAACCCTAAGACTTCCATGTATGCGCATTACTAAATAAAAATATTAATATTTTGTTTTTATCATGCCATGTTTATAAAATAAATATTAAAAAATGATTTTATTTAACTTTAATTTATCAAATTCTGAATTTGCTTACCAACTCTTGAATGTAAATTTCCCTTACAGTCTTTGTCATTAAGACGCAACAAACCTCGGCCTCTTTCTTGCCAATTCATATTAACTTTGTCAAAAGAAAACAACTTGCAATTAATCTGAAATTTAAAGATTTGAAATCAATAAAATATGCAGATATAACAAATCGATGGCAGAAAGTTTTACAACAGCTGCAGAAAAATAACATTGCGGATACACTAATAAGTTCTTACCTGTAAAACATTTGATTCTTCTTCTTCGCCAGTAATAACAGCTACTTCATCAAACTTCCTCTTAACTTGTTTGGATTCATACTCTTTAGCAGATTCAGATAAACTTTTCTTTAATTTTTCTATGATAAATTTAAAAGTTTAATAATACCATAAAATATTTAAAGATTAATGCAAGCAGCAATTATAATACCGAAGAAAGAAAATAAAAGCTATAACAATGAAGAAAAATGTTAATGTTAAATCGACCATAAAAATTATTTTCTGTTACTTTTTAACTACATAACTTATTTATAAATAATTAATCATGATTGAATTTTTAGTCACACTTCTTGAATGTAATTGTTTCATAACAAATAATTAAATTTATCAATAAGTTACTATAGGAAAAAAACTATAATTTTAATCAAAGCATAGCCGCTAACCTCTATTTCGGAAATAAAAAAATTAACACATATTTTAAATATTTATTTCTACTTATTTTCATATTCTGACAACTTAAAATAACTTTTGCATCCAAATGTTATACAACCCATAACAGTTACAGATCTTTTTACATTACACTTGGGTGAATAAGGATGTATGTACAATCAAAACAATAACTTTCTTAACACTAGTAATTGCTATGTTTATATTAACTTAATTGTATTGATGAGTTTAAAATTTCTTATATTGACATTTAAAAAATTTAATCCAAAAATTTAAAAATATTTTTCCTTCAAAAATGATATCAAAACATAATACAGAACGATCTATATTATCGTTTAACATTTTATCCTATTTTTCCCTCCAACGACTACTTAAAGAATAGTCTACATAAATTACATAAAATCAAAAATGAAGATATTTTTACTGCACACATTCTACAGAAAATACCAGAAATGTATCACATGAATTGTTATTGCGTTAATAAAAAATGAAAGACATTAACATTTGTTTTAGCACAATGACATAAATTTCAGATTTTTATATTTTCTTTGTTTTTGGAATTTATAACACATTTCAGCAATATAATTTAATAATTTTCATTTCTTAAACTAAAAATATGTTAAAAGCAATATATTTTTATGATTCTAAATGTATAATAACATGATTCTAAAATATATAATATAATAAATTATAAATAAATAACATAATAGTGGTTCAAATATACTATCTTGTAATGAAAGTAATTTAATAAAATTTAAATCATTAATAATAATTTTACAAGTTAATAAATACATCAATAAAAAAATAAGATTCACACAAATTTTGTTTGACAAAATGCAACTTATTAGCAATGTTTAATACCTTCTTGATTCTGTCTTTCCATTTTCTCCAATTCTTCTTTCTGTAGAGCAGCTTCTTCAAATGTCAGGTTATGAGAGTCTGTTGGTGAAGAAGGCTGTTCATGTGGTTTACCATAGTTCTAAAAAAGTAAAAAATTTAAATAGCCATCTTTTAGAGAAAATAAATGTTATTCAAGATAGAAGTACATTACAAATAACTACTCATAAAAATTTTTAATTTATAATTTTTAACAAAAATTTTAACTTACAAGTGCCCTTTCATGAAGGTTTTGTCCAAAAATAAAACTTCCATTTGTTGAACTACAAAAGAAAAAAATATATATCACAATAATTTGGTATACACACAGATGCTGAATCAACATTCAAATATTTGTAGGCCAATAAGTGACATTATTTGTAAATGAGTACTTTATTTCTAAAGAGGAAAAACAGTAGGAACTGTAAAAAAGAGTATAAGGAAATGCAATTTGAAATATTAAACATTTATACATTGAAAAAATAGTTTGCTTTTCCAATAGGATGGCCACTCTCCAATCAAAGTAAAATTTCTTGGCTTTTCCTGGTTTTCCAGGTGAAATTTAAATTCCACAGTATTTGTATAAAACAGGAACATCATATAAGCTATTTAAAAACCTTAACAATATGAAAATTATACTACATCAGTGATAAATAATATTTATATTTAGACCCTTGTAAAACATAAACATTTTCAAATTACAAACAAACATTCAACAATGAGGGGGTCAAAAGAATGTTGTATAGCGAACATGTCAGACATAAAACTTTCAAATTATGAACAAAATAATTATATCTTGCAACAAATTAATTGAAGAAATAACCAAAATTATATTAGCAGAATTATTATCAAAGTATCAGATTACTGATTTCCAAATTTTCTTACTTTTCTAGGTTAAGTGGCAACCCTGTCCAAATTAACTTTTAAAAAAATCCCCAAAAAATTGTTAATGACTTATATTTATTAACAAGACAATATAACGATAGAACTTATGTAGCTTTTTGGAAAATTTTAAAGATTTTCTGTTGACTTCTCAAACCTGTGATCTGAATGAATATTGGAACAAAATTCATCAAAGTCATCTGGGTAAATTTGAAGGATTGGAATGTATGGATACATATTCCAATTTAATTAGATACACATGCACTTCATATTTTTAAAAAAGAAACTAATTTTATGGAGATTTCGTTTTTAAAACATTGTGTTGTTAAAAATGTTTAATCTTCTAATTAGTTATTAAAACAAAAACAAAAAATTCTTGTATACAATTCCTTTTATTTTCCATTCCATAATAACAATTTTCCATTAACTTTAAATAATAAACTTCAATTTTCAATAAACAAGTATACTTACTGCTCTTCAGAATTCTTTTCAGCCATACTAAATGTGCTTCCCACAGTAGAAGATGGCTTAGACGGGGAAGAAGTGGCACAATTATCTGTTGATGTAGAAATAGCAGAAGCAAGATTTTCTATTTTAGGAATTTTACCATTGCTTTCACCAGTACCAAGACGAAAAATTTTGGCAACATTACTTTCAGTAGATGAATTCTCTTTACCTTCTTGTTTTACACCTTATAAAAGAAAATCAATAACATATAATAATTACTGTAAAATATTTCATTACAGATGTAGATGTATGGAAAAGTAAATTAATATGACAAAAGACTTTACATAATCATAAGTATCAATATTCACTCTAAAAATTTGTAGTCCAAGCCTTTAACAATACAATCATTCAACAGTATTACGAGCTTGAAAATCTTTTTACCAACACATAACATATTATACAACAAATTAAAACTAATTGAGTATAGTTTATAAATTTAAAAGTAGATTTTTAACAACAATAATGCAAATGCATAAGATAAACAGTAATTTCCAGTTTTCAGGTTGTGGGCATGATTAAAATATTTCAGATTTTTTTTTTATGTATACATTATATTAATTCTGTATTTTTCATGTCTATATACATGAATAATATTAATATAAGGTATGAAAAAATTATAAAGGATATATTTATATATATGTAAGATAATGATATATTTGTATATTTCCGTATAGAGACCTTTAAATAGAATCAAATCATAACGTAACAAAATGTGGAAACCTTAAAAAATAGCAACTATTATTTCCATTATTTTATAACTCCTATTTTCTCTGTTTATTGATGATGCTTACCTATTCCGTACTAGAAAAATTTCTTTTTGTTTAAGACTATTATTTTTCCCCCAATTTCTTATAATTCTGTTGACAAGAAAAGTTAAATTCTTTTAAATATAACAAATTAATCCATATTTAAAAACATGCTAGTTTTGTTAATATGAAAGAGTTAATATTTCAAAGTACAACAATTTATATGCAACAATGTTTGATATTTGGTAATAGCATAAAATATTGATTTTTTTTTTTTTATACAGAAAAATAAAACTATGTTGCTATATTAAATCATTAGTGAATTATAAATGCAAACAATTACAAATTTAAAACAAAACTTCAACATTTTTAGATCTTTGAAAATCTTTTTGCTTACTAATTATCCAAAGAATTAGGTAATATTTAAATTTCATGAATATAGAGAGTTTGCATATTTTTATTAGTAACAAGTACAAAGGGATTTGTATTAGAAGATATACTAAAAGCAAATTCGGTGAAATATGAAGCATATAAAACAATGCATAAAGAGGAAAAATAATACAGTAATTAAAAAAAATTCTCAAAAGAAAAAAAAAAAACTATACACAGAACAGAAAAAACTTTAGAAACAAGAGATGCAGAAAGTAAAAAGCTGCAAAAACAGAATTACATCATTCTAAAAATCCTCCTATGTATCACTAATTTACCTTGAGGAAAAGCTTAAGAAAATTAATACTTTACAAAAACTATCTAAATAAAAAACAAAATAATCAAGTATGTAAATAAATATTTTATCAGTTTGTTTGTAATATAAGCATAACGTAACAAAATGCAAGCATAACGTAACAAAATGAATAGGCAAATGTTTGGCAAGAATATTTCAATGAAGAAATAAAAACAAATCTGCTCACATTTCAATGACTTAAAAGAAATCTATAGACAGACATATTAACATTTAATATCCACTCAAAGTGAGGTACTTAATACATATTGAATCAAAAATACAATTGTATTAAATCATATTTCATAAAAGGAGAAAATAGCTATTACTTTACTTACTATCTCATAATTTAACTATACTGTAATTTTTTTAATAGAGAATTGCATCTAGAATTTATTACTATTCTTGTTTGATTATTCATATTGGATATTTTTCCAAAATATATCTTTCATTACACATATTCATAATACTCAATTTTTGGATAATGGAATAATATTAATTGCAATATCAAATTATTATGGAATAATATTAAATTATCTGAAATTAAATTATCAGTTAAACTTTATAATGATTATAATTAAAATCAGATTCATTCATTAATTCATTTTGGCACGTAGTTTCCTTTAGTAGTCCTCCGTAGTTTAAGTTTTCTTTTTAATTGTTAAAACATTAATCATATAATTTAATTAGTGATTAATCATATAATTTTAAATTAGTGTAAATGAGACAGTTGTAAAGAAGTCATAAATATATAAAACAGGTATGGAAACTTTTTATACACCGCATTTCAGAAAATGAAAACAACTGGACTATTAATTCAAAACAGCTATCATTATTATTTGATACAAAATAATGTAACAATAGTCTAATTGCTCACCATCTTCATGTTTGTTCATTTGTTTCAGTTTTTCAGCTTGAATTGATAGAGCAGAAGGCCGTAACACAATTTTTGGAGAATCTTGATTCAGAAAAAATATTTTGTAAAGTTATCAAATTAAAAAAGATTAACATATGAATACATAACAATCACTGCCATAAATATATTACCTGAATTTAACTTAAAGGTTGGAGGTGCAAGAAGTGGCCTTGTTTCTAGATTGAACGAGAAATAAAGATTAGCCATGGTAATTTAATGAAATTTATATAAATATAAATTATAAAAAATAATTGATAATTTTTACATACCTTTATTATCTGTACTATCTGCAACACTACGAGTGGGTTGTGAAGGTTTAATTGCAAATGGATTTGAAGCTGCTGAGTTACCAGTTTCTTTACCCAGTAAAAATACTAAATATAAATAATTTTATCAGAGAAACATTATTTTAACAAATAAATGTAAAACAATCATAATACAGTAACATTACACCATAACACGTAATAAGGCAATTCAAAGTAATGCATATAGAAGTAAGACTCTTCCACTAAAAAAAAAAAAAAAAAAAACTGTAATAAAATATAAAAAAGAAATCCCTTTTTAATAAGTAAAAAAATATTTTCTTATATACACTTCCTTTTAATTGTTACTTTGTAATAGCATTCAACGCGCACATATATTGTAATCCGATTTATTCCCCAAAAATATTTTGCAAGTGATTCAATATAATTATATAACACAGAATGCAATGCACCCACATAATTAAAAGCAGTCTCATGTTCAACAATTATAATAAGACTACCATAATTGTATGGTTTTGTAAAATTTGTAAATCATGAATTTATATTCCATATATTACTTACAATATTTTGACTTCAAATCAATTACCAGAATATTATATTTTCAACCAGGTTATTGAGAAAAGACTTAAAATCCCATACATTATACACAGTTTACCATTAAAAAAGTTTAACAGAATATATATACTCAGTACAGTAACTTTATTTTTCATGTTTATCTTTTAATATTCTCACTTTTAATTGCAACACTTTATGACTCCCATTTTTAATATTCAATAATATTTTAATAGTATTACAATAATTATTCAACAGTTTTTTTCATGCAGTTTTCTTTGAATAAATGCATTGTAATGAAAGTCATACTGTGAAGTCCACAATTTCTTGCCTATAATCTGCAGATTATTCACCTGAACAATTTTAAACCATCAGGGTACAGATTTGAATTTGCTGCATACAATATGTGGACATGTTTTAGGAAATTTTATAAAAAATTCTATTATACCACCACCTATAAAAAATGTTTCTTGCCAACAAAAATTGACGAAATTTTGACATGAGAGAAAAATAAAGTATGAAGCATAAAAGCTGTAGATGATAGAAGAGAGTCTGAATTTTATAAAATTAGACAAAATACAATGAGCATCATACTGTAGCATTACTCCCATAGGAAGAATGTTGTCATTTCTATCCCAGGGTGAGGAATGTATATTCTTTTGACAAGTACATAACAACTTACAACTCAAATTTGACAGCAGATAAGCAGTGCCATGGATATTTATACTGCATGCAATTAGTGTTTTGTACTAATGAGAACAACCTGTCACTCAAATCTAATAGCAGACATTCAGTATCATGGATATGAGACTCATGAAATTAGTGATTGTCTGAGAGGCCTTCACTGGTCGAAACAATTACAGACTGAATATGAACTACACTACGAGTTATTGCGATTGATGATAGACCATGAACTGAGAAAATTTCTAGTCCAATGAGAAATGCGGGAAGCTTTAAAAAATGTCAGAAGTTTTAAGTGTTAAGTTATACACACAATCAGGTACATTGTGCTAATAAGTATTACTGTATGGAATTTTGAATATAAGTAAGTTATTATATTACTGCATGTTCCCTTAGACTAAAAAAAAGTGCTAGCAGACTGTAAATTTACCTCAATTTAACAAAAAAACACCCCAGAAAATGAGAACCAACTACAAAAATGTATCTACAAAGCAAGCTTATATTCTTAATTTCCATTTTACTTTATCTTTAATTTTATACATTTTAATTTCATTCTTCAATATTGTGTATCATTCTTTAATATACCTGTATAATATTTGATAATTGATTCTTCTACAATATTAACAGATATATTTTTTCATTTATCATTTTATATCTTTAAAATAACATAGTCTGTCTATAATGGCATAACAGTTGTTTCTGTATAGCAGGACCATAATGTATTAAGAACAGGAATATTTCCAACATTTTAGAGACTATAAGAAAGTTATTAAAAAATATAATTTTAAATAAATTTACTAGATAAATAAAGTATTAAAATTCTTTTAAAATAAAATACATATTACCTTGACTTCCACTTCCCATATGACCGGAACTAGTTACTGCTGCACAATTATCATTTGTATTGGAACTAAAATCTAGAATTATGAACAATGTTAAAATAAATATTTTTGTATTATATCAATCAAAATCACAAATTAATTCAATATTTTTTAATGTTTTTATGGCACAATAGGTAATATTCTATTCTTAATGTTAAATAATTAACTTAAAATTTTTTTTTTTAAAGAACTTACTGGATATAAAGTAAGATGGTGGTTCTTCTTGTCTGTCTTCAACCTAAAGTTTTTGAGTTTTTTTTTAGAGAAAAAATTTTTTTTTTTAATTTGTATCAATGTATTTAACAACTATAAAACAAATATATTTAATAACTATATAATCTATTTAATAACTTTATATTTATAACTATTAATATGAGTGTTACACATATTAATATAAACATAGAAAAACATAACTCAAATATAATTTTAATGACTTATAAAAATTGTTTAAAAATATTTACTTACTTCATCAACAGAATTGCTGCTTGAAGATGCTCCCTAAAAATTTTGAATGTATTAATACCAACAGAAAAATCAATTTTAAAAAACATATACTATATATGAAAGTTTTAAAAGTTATTTTTTTGAGTCTGTATTATTACAATTTAAGTCATAATAAGATTATAAACTAAAAATAAACATTTATATAAATTTTTATTAAAAGAATTAAAAAGTGAATAATTTAAATACTTTGCATAATCAAATTACTTTTTAATAAGATATTAACCTTTTAATTATTGTTGAACATTTTCAAAAAACCTAATAAAAATATAATTTAGATTGAAAAACACCCCAAATACATGAAATTAAATACAGAAAAACAGATGAAAAATAATTTACAAACTTATAGAAATACAGACTAATAATGAGTGGAAACAGTATAATTACATAATGTAGATATTTGACAATTTTTTTTATTAAGATATTCAATTTCCTCACCAGTCATTTGAAATTTCATCTATTTCTTGCACATCTTAAAATGTACAAAAACAGCAAATAAAATACTCTAACCAGAGATGATACTTTAATATTATTTTTCTTTTTTAAATAAAAAGTGCTGAGATGATATCCACTAATTTTGTTGTGATTGATGGTCAATAATGGACCTTGTTTCAGGCTAAATTGAGGATTAGCAACATACAAGGGAGACATTGTATGATTATTGTAGACATCATAAAAGTCCCATGTATGTACATCAGATAAAAGTTATTAAGCAAAATTATGAAAATTTATTGCTTTGAAAGAATTATGTGCAAATCTTTCACATTTTGATCTAATTGTTTAGAATAAATTCATTCTAAGTATTATACAAGATAGAAAAAATGTTAATCACAAATGTGTTTGGATAAAAACAACTTTCAATTAAAAAAATTTCAGTCTGTACTGTACATTAAACAATTTTTAGAACTTGATTGAATATTCATAAATTTTAAGAACACTTTTTGGATCATTTTGGTATAGATTCAAACTAATTTTTAGTAAACAATTGTAATGCAACTAAATCAAGCATTCAAAGCAGAATATTTGGGATGATCATCTCAACAGTCTTTATAAATCTACATTCAGTTCATGATTCTACATTTGTATCTAAGATACCAAAATGTAATTTCTCATCCATGGTATCATCAATAAAATTGAAGTTAACAATTCTAACGAATGGCATGTACCTCCACATCATAACTTATAAATTCCTTTTTTAATTAATAGAAACAGTGTTCTTGTAACTCGAATCATTAGGCAACCAGTAGTTCTGAATTTATAACATTTACTTTCATTAGTAACAGCAAATATTTTAAAAACAAATTCATGTATCTGGCAGATGAAATTCAAAATGTTTCGATTCATTATACTAATGAAGAATTTCTTCTATATCATTCAGCCATGACATCTCATTGATCAAATTATTATTTTAATTGTTTTAGAACTTACATTTTATAAAATTCTTACAACTCTGCTTTTAGTAATTGGAAATCTTGGATTTACAGTTATTTTTCAATGATTTTCTTCATTTCAAGAGAAAGTTTTATAGACCTTTTATCTCCAAGTGATTTATTGGTTATTTTATGATGCATCTTATAGTTTTATGATATAAAATTAATTGGATCACTTAAAACTGTTTGAGAATTTTTTTTTTAAAAAATATATCCTTTTCCTCACAGTAAATTAATAATTCATTTGTAAATTTTTAATAAAATTTACTTTACTTGATCTAGTCATAAAAGTATTCTAATTATGTAAATAAATATTGGATGAAAATAATGGAATACTCTAAATAGACAATTTTATATAATGTGGCAAATTATGCTAAAAAAATTATATATAACATTAATATAAAGCAGACTTTGATACAAGGCTAAATCCTATGCATAAAGCTAAGCGAGAGTTATTTAACCCTAAAAATATTCTTTATAATTTTTTAAAGATAGACAATTATTTATAATAAGTAATAAATCACACTATATTATTTGCAACCAACTAGTGTTCTTTTTATGTTGAAATTCCTTGCAATTTTTAATTATTTTTAAATCTCTTATTGAAAATATAATGAGAATCATAAAATAGCAAAACTTTTACAAGACACTGTATGTTGTCAATTTATTATGAGGACCATGACAGTAATAAAGTACCAAAAAGATATTTTGCCGTTGAGTTACCAATGATACAGAATTTGATTTATTTACTAGATTTAATATAAAAATTTGTAGAATCACGAAGTAAAGTAAATTATTTATACTTTTGATACTTGATAGTAAAAGCAAATTATTTACACTTTTCTAGTTGATTTTCATCTTATATAATTTCTAATGAAGCATTAATACGATTACATGTGAAATGATTTAGACATCGGTAAAATTTACAATGTCATCACTACAATATTCTAAAGCAAGAAAATATCATTTTAAAAAAGAATAAAACAATTTTCAAAATACATTTGATATTTCAACAATTTCTGCATTTTTTAATATTTTTAATCATCACTGCCAATATAGAAAGTGTGAAATATACGAATTAAAAACAGTATTAATTTGATGTATGGAATCAGGATATTAATTTTTATATTTCAAAATGATTCTAATCTCTAAAATATTTGACCTAAATATTGCATTTTTTTAGAATTATATTTACTAAAATGACTTATTTTTCAAACTAACACAGTTATGTCACTAAAACAGAAAATTTTATGCCTTTAAAACTAAACTTTTTAAGAAATTTTTAAAAGTAAAATATTATATAAATATTATTTTGGAACATTAAAACATAATATTGTAACAAAATATCCTCACATTAAATAAAATTAAAGAAATGTAGAAAAATGAGAAGCAATATATTATACATAAAAACTTTGGTTATTTGTAAATATCGCAGTACGTAGGATTATTAGCAAGCCAGAGCATTAATTGTAATGTAAACAAGTAATTTAGTTAAGATTCGATATAAATCCTTCATATACTTAAAGCCATGGTAACAAAAAAATTTAATGGAATTTGCTATTATTTTATTCTTGAAAATTCTGTTAGTAAAGAACATTACCTTCATCCGCCATCGTTAAATTGTCTTGATGATTTTGATTCAGTTCGATACAAAATACGGTTACTCAATAAACCGACGAACCACAATCACAGTTCCCATATGATCGAGTATGGCTGTATTCAAATTGGAATTTATGATATTTAAAATAAAACTCGAAGAATGAATTTGTTCTACAAGATTGAAAATAAAATAGTCCTATCTTTACTAATAATTGAATTAAAATTCTAAGGAAAGGTTCTGAAATAATTTTAAATAAATGTGCTACATAATAAAAAAAAAAAAGCACGAAAAATTGCTACTTTGTAACACTTTTCAAAAATCTTTATTTTGTTTCTAAAAACAAATTTAATAGGTTTGTGCTTTCTTTTGTATTAAATATGGTAAATCAGTGTGTGAAATTATTAATTTCAAACAAGATTTTAACACATTTTCCTTCGGCAATACGCATAATCTGCTTTGCTATTCAGAAAACTTTCTTTACTCTTGAAATACTTACTTTCTTATCATTTTTTATTACATCATCTTAAAGAAATGTTTTATTCAATTGAGGATAAGGGATCGAACTTGATTTCTATAAAAAGTTATTGCCTAATAAATAGCTAATGAAAGAATAATTATTATTATAAGCAACATTTATTGCGTAAATGTAGGTGATTTGAAGTGAACTGAATGAAACTTATAGTCCAGCTTCTATGCTATTGTTTATAGCAATATAATTATTCTGAGAAAGGGATTTAAATTTATCATAAAATTTAAATTTCTAAAATATTTACAATTTTAAACAGATCTTCTTAATTTCTTTAGTGACATTGTACAGTAAGATAAAGTAAAAAGTTAGAATTTCAAACTTAATATGGGACGGAAGAAAAAGAAGCCATCGAAGCCTTGGTGCTGGTATCCTTAAAAAAATGGTTTTTCCTCTCTTCACAAACTTTTTGTAAATATATCTAAGACTTTTAAATTCATCGGGATCCATATTTTCATTTAATTCAAAATATAAATTGTATTGATGGTACGACCACATTTCATGTTTATCTTCAAACTTTTAAAATATTAACAAATATTCTACTTTTAATTTATCACTATATCAATTTTTTTTATTTGGTTTCACTTAGAAACCTGTTAATGCAACTTTTAACTAGGACATAAAGTTGAATTATCTTGAGAACAATAATTTTCTCTGTACATATATTTTTCTTTCAATTTGAATTTGAGAAAATTTTAAAAGAAATGTCTTTGGATTACCAATGGTAACACTAATGAAAAAATATATATTTCTGTGCATTTTTAATGTGTCTTATGTAAAAAATGTGGTTTAGTTATATACATCTATGTCTAATGATGAAAAATAATTTAAGAAACTGCGTCATACTATCTGATTAAATTTTGGGAAAGTTGGATTTTAATCCAATTTTTGATTGAAATATATAATTGAATACCTCAGTGGCATTAAATTTTAACATTAAATCAAAGAATTTTGGAAAAATAAAAATTATTTTTATAAAAGTATCAGGAGTTGAATTTAAGCTGACTCTGGCTCTCTGCCTCCAAATGTCAGATTTATTTTCTAGAAATCTTAAGTTTAGAATTGTTGTCGTTCTAATGCAGCTGGCAATACAGAGACAGTTAATCTTTATCCCATAAGCAAAGCGCTGCATCACTATTACTCATTTAGCACTACCCAGGGGGCACATATAGCTTGAAGATGGGCTATGGGTGCGGTAACACTACCCCCACAACGCTCTACAATCCTATTAGACTGGGACCTACTGTTTAAAGTAGATTACGAACCACTATAAACATCCATGGCACCGCCGAGACTTAACCCGAAACCTGTGTTACCGAGGACAGAGTGCTAGCCATCAGGCCCCTACTTTAGAATTGTAATGGCATAGAATTCAGTTTCATAGAATAGTTTACTACTTAGTATGAATTGTATTACTAAGATTGATTTTATGATTGTATTTCTAAGATTGCTAGCCTTGAATTCTAGAATTGTAATGGCATAGAATTCAGTTTAAATAGAACATTTCACTAGTTTACTACTTAGTATGAATTGTATTACTAAAATTGATTTTTATGATTGTATTTCTAAGATTGCTGACCTTGATAATTGTAGAGAAAAATTCATTTAAATTTGGAGAAGATTTTTGATTAATAGCTAGAAATTTTTTTTAATACTTTTCAATAAATAATGGAGCATCTTATTGGCTTTGTTCAATGACATCCTATTGGTTAGCTTCTTATATTTGACAATTTTATTAGCAGAGAAATAAAATAGAAAGAATATGCAGGCATTTTTTCCCAATAATTTAATTTAATCATAGATTTATTTATAATATATAATCTAATAAATAGCATTATTTTAATAAAGTTGCAGGATTTGATTTTAGTAAGTTTATGAACAGTGCGGTTTAATTTGAAATCATTCTTTATATTATTTGTGCTCTTTATACTGTATGTTATTTATATTAATTAAAAAACTTTTCTGAATTATATTAGTGTTATAATAATACTAATATAATATTTTAATTTGGAAGTATTCATGAATTTTGATTATTTTGTGATCATTAGCTAAAAGTGATAAATTTATAATAAATGTAAATTATAACTATAGAAATTTAATGAAAATGTTTTTTAGTCAATTTGTTTTTCATATTTCTTAACATTATAAAGGTATTGTAATCGAGAATTTGACGATGAAAAAATTCTTATTCAGCATCAAAAAGCAAAACATTTTAAATGTCATATGTGTCATAAAAAACTTTACACAGGTCCTGGGTTAGCTATTCATTGTATGCAGGTAAGTGTATAAATTTAATTGAAAAATAAACCAGTAAATAAGGTAATTAAATAAACTAGTAATTTAGATGTGAAAATAGATCTTTTTCATATTAAAAATCTGGTACTTTTCTGTCATCTGAATTCCAACCAATATGTATAAGAACAGAGCAAGAGTTGGGAAGACTTTGATATTAAGTCTTAAGTTTTTTTTTTTTTTTTTTTTTAGCTATTTTTTTCCTCCCCCTCTCACCCCATGTTTTATGGGATTTTGAAAATCATATCCCTTTGTCCCCATATCTGTTATTGGGAACTGTAGCATGGAAAGACGGGATAAAGTCTACCATGGGAAGTGAAACAAAATTACCTTGTTTTCATATTTCTTTTCCTGTTAATTGCTTGTCTGATTTGAAAAATATTTAAAAAATTTTTTTAGAGAATTCTGTAATTTTTCAATTATATTTAAACTTAATTATTACAAACTTATGGGGACATTCCTGTAGACCTCGAGCTTTTTACAATTTAACCACTCAAAATAAATTTAATACTGATGCATTACATCACTTAAACTAATTTACAAAATATATATATATCATTTTATAGCTATTTACAAAATGTCCCCCACCCCATGCACACAATAATACAGAGACATCAACCAAAGAAAAATACATGCTAATTATGAAATGTACAAATTCTAGGCTTAATAGACAATTTTTATTTTATTAATTAATTATACATTAAATTATATAAACTTTTTTACTCCGGTATTCCTAAAAATTGTTACAATAATCTAGTTTAAAATGTGATGAATCATAAATCAGACAGGCAATCATGAAAAAGGGAGGGGGTTTGTTGTATATGTTATTAGAATTAAGGAACCATCAGTGACTTGGGTTTGGCAAAAATTGAAGGGGAATTCTATATCAAAAATTCCTCAAGAAAATCACTTCAATCATTAGGACTGACAATGATTTGGTTGGTTTTGGATGACTGTTATTATTATTTTTTTTTTTTTTTTAAAGATCTGTATTTCATACTTTGATACATTATCATTAGCCAGACTTATCTCTAACCAAATATAAATGTCGTCTTCAAAAGTTGCAAAATCTTTGTGAAATTGCTTGAAAGCTTAAAAGTTAAGCAAAAGAAAATTAAAACCTGCCAGCAAGAATAAAATTAAAAAATAATTAATTTGATTATAATCTATTCACAAGAAAGTTGTTGGTTACATTGCAGTGGCTTTTCAGCATTTTTTTTTGTAAGAGAATGTTTTATTGCTGTTAATAGCCACAGTTGAAAAAACATTGCAGTATCTCAAATGCCTGGAAAACATAAATGAATAATGAATTGAAAGATCCTTGAGTTGAATATATATCTGTTGATTATTAATACAACTTCATGAATTCAGAAACCAGGTGTCCAATGCAAACAGTTGGGTGCTTAAGGGGTAATGTTGAAAGATATAATAAATAGCAATGAGCCACTATTTATCAACATTTAAACTCAATTTGTGTTGCTATTTTGTATTCAAAATTAGAAATATTTTCAGTCAATCAGAGAAATTTATTTAACGTCTATCATATTTATTTTTATGGTATTATTTACATAGTATTGTAATTTTGACTATTTTGTTTTATTTGCATCAGTTTTTATTGTTATTGTTATTCATTGCTGTTATTTATATAATTTATAATATATTGAAGTATTTGTTTTTTCATTTTGATTGCTTTTATGATTAATAATTTTTTTGATATTATGATTGGTTATTATTTGGTTAAAAAAAAAAAAAAAAAAAAAAAAAAGGATCTGGATAATAGTAAAATACTAACAGTTATTTTATAAAATGTTTAATTTCATGTTTACAGGACAAGAAATTATAGTACTTCATTTGTCAGTTGGTGAGTCTTGAAAATCAATTTTTAAAAACCATTTGAGATCTTCTGTATTTTAATTTCTGTTTCCAAAGTATCCTATATTTATAGGCATTTAGTAGCTGGTAAAAACCTGCTGCTGTAGCAGCTTTTTACCTGCTAGTTCTCCTATATTACTTGATAGTCATATTGCAGGCCAAACCAAAAAAAGAAAAACTGAATTAGTTTAATGGTAGGTAAATTCAGAAGCCAACATATTATGACATCTGATTATTCACTGAAATGTTCTTTAAATAACTTCATGGTGGTATAGGCTGCAGCGGTTGCTAATTGTTTCATGGATACAATGGGTTCAAATGTGGCCAAAGAAACTATCACTGCTGTTACATTCTTGTGTTCATCCATCTGTGCATCCTGGTTCTATAGTCACCATTGGAAGGTGGCATACCCAGTTGCCAGTTTGCTTGCATCAATGTCTCATTGAACACAGGTCCGTTGCCTGTGCCTTGCACTAAACGTACTAATATACCTAGGACAGAGGCTATGCTGTATGCTGAGATACATTATCTAGCTCATCATGTTATAGCTTCTGGTGATTTGAACCACTGTAACCCATCATTCACTGCAAAAACACATAATATTATCTGCTGCCCTGTAAACATTGAGAATGTCATACAGAAGGACAATGACTCATTGTTTCTCTATCACTACACCACTTTTAGTAACTATTTTGTCACCGTGTACACTGCTTCTGAAATTGACATTCTGAAGCATCAAGCAATTATTTGATCTTTGTTGAAGTTTGTTAAATCAGTTGATTAATCAGTTTCTTAGGAAGACGTTATATGTAAATGGTGCGAAACATTGTAAGACAACTTGTCTCCCGGCAAACTTGTTGCTTTTTAATGAAATGTCTTGTTGATGATGATATTTATAACCGAGATTTATGTTGAAATGACTAACCTTTTTTTTTTTTTTTTTTTTTTTTTTTTTTTTTTGTCAATTTTGTATTGTTCTGTTTTTAAATAGGTACATAAAGAAAATATTGACAAAGTTCCCAATGCTCTTCCTACACGAAACAGTATTGAAATTGAAATTTATGGTATGGAAGGCATTCCTGAATATGATATAAAAGGGCATGAGAAACAAAAACAAGGTGGCAGCAAAGGTAATAAATTATATGCATTATAATGCATTTTTTAGATTTAAAAAAAAATTTCATTATTAAAGGTAACTTATTTTTTTAAATGTATTAAAATGCCCCTTAATATGAAGTTTTAATTTACTTATTTGGGATTTAACAGCTTTTATTTGATTTTCATATTGAATTTTAATTTAATAATTAGTAGTGAAATGAAAAGTCCCAATCCTGAAAAAAAAAATGTTTCTTGGCTATATTCAGAGTTGGTAATAATGAAACAGTGAAGAAAAATTTGGTACTTACGTATTAATGCTACCTTGGCTACAGTTGCACCAATAAAGAGCAATCTTGTTGTGCGCACGCAGTTATCTTTTGAACGCCAACCGCGGCTACTGATTTGGCGGTTTTAAATGGAATTCTGCTTCCCTCAAACCAGTTGTCTTTTCCAAGTTCCACACGATAAGCACACTGACTGAAATTGCATTTCCAAAACTTACGTTTACCAAAATAAAGTTTCATGTCATGGGAATTGGGACATTTTCGTTTTTTGGTAAAATATTTCGCTCCTGAAAAAATAAAATTGCATCTTGTTCTGTTTCTGGCAAATCCTAAATACGCATTTTCATAGCACTAAAAAATGGCATCAAAAATCAGCAAATCTGTAGCCAAGGTAGCGTTAATATGTAAGTACCAAAAATTTAAACTCATCTGATTCAATAACTTTAAATACAAAGCTTGAATAAACTTTTATGTACATCTCCATGTGTAATTAAGTAACAGTAATATATATATGGTTAGTGTGAAAAAAAACCAAGATATTTTAATTCTAATAAATGTAACAGTTGTAATTGTGTTACTTAATTAAATTCTATCTATATTACTATTTTTAGAAATTAAATTGTGTAATAATTAGTGATAGTCAAAATTTATTAATAATACTTCATATTTGACTAGATGATGCTGATACTGGAGATGAAAACTCTAATTCAGCTCCAGAGACTAGTAAACAAAATCGTCATCCTCCTGCACCTAATGTAACTACTATGCCCCCCGGAATGATGCCTGGTATACCTATGCCAGGTGTGATGCCTGGTATGGCTTTTGGTCCTCCTATGCCAGGGCATCCAAGTATGGGCCCTATTAGACCCATGCCAATGGGTAATTATTTTTTATATGTTATTTAAAACTATTATTTTTTATAATTTGTTATTCAATAATTCTACTTCAAAATATTATTCTAGTTTTATATTAGAATTTTATTGTCGCATCTGTATGTCATTATATTAATATCATCCCTAACGGAATTTCTAATTATTCTTTTGTAATAGAACTTTTGCTGTTTGTTTATATATATATTTTTGATTAAATGAATAAAAGGAATAGAAATTGTGATGATTCTAATTCATTTATATTATCTAATCCATTATTAAATAAAATGTATTTTGATTTCTGAAATAAGTTTATCATAGATATTTTTCATAAATTTATTTCTTGACATATAAGTATCAAGTAATAAATTTATGAAATAAAAATAATTTAATAAAATAAATTGATCAGAGGATAGTAGATAATAGAAAAATTTGAAACAAACTTTGTTAAAAAAAAATAACTTAATGGTTTATACTTAAGCATTATAAACACTGAAGAAGAATAGAATGTCTCAGCGTTAGATCAAAAGGGGAATTAAATCTATTATTAATGCTTAATTTCACATATTTCTATATATATAACATAACATATATGAAATAGGCAATATACATATGCTTATTGTATTGTATATAAATTGAATTTATAGTTACTTTTGAAAGATAATTATTGAATATTCTTTATATTTAATTTTCTGTTTAACTGGGTATCAGTACAGATGCCATAAAATATAACTTTTATTCATTGTATTTTAGTTATTTTTCTGTTTGCCTTTTTTTTTAAATAGAAATAATTAAGACAAGACTAGTATTCTTGTTAACTTTTTCAAACATCTGTGTTGGATTTTATTTTATCTTTTATTATTATTTAGGTATAAATTTTTACATCATATTAATAAATCCTATTGTCGGGTTGGAAATTTTTATTAAAGTAGCATCAGATTTATAAACCAATTAAACATTTTACTTCATTTGACAAAATGATTTATTTATATTAAAACTTTTAATGCCCTTTCTCTAGATTTCCTCTGTAAATAATAATTTTTCATTTGCTTACACTTCTTAGAAAATTTGACAGAAGATCTGTATATTCTGATCGTACACAGATCTAAGTATTGCTTATTATGTACCAAGAATAGAAAAATCTTCGCTATATTCTATCTTTTTATTAAATAGATTTATGAATTTTAGCAGAAACAGGAATTATAGTGCAGAGATTTTTCTCTGTATATTATTTATGCTTAATTTTCTTTCATGCCATTTGAAAAGATTAAAATTCTGTTTAATGTATTTCCATTTAAAATAACTCAAAGCTTAATTTTAAAGAGCTATTTCCTCCAAAACTAGAATTTTTGAATGAACTAGAAATACTTAAGTAATGACAAAAAAATTTTAAGCATTCTTAAATAAATATGATGATTTATTGCTTCCTATTTATGTACATTTAATTTCTTCTTTAAAAAAGTAAATTCTGAATTGATTTAGGTTCACTTCCTGTGGTTAAAACAGTTTCACACTATTGATTATAAACCATTATTATAAGTTATAGCTCATAAATATATCAGTAATTAAAACAAACTTGTCTAAATATTATTTACTAATTGACAACTGTGTCGATTACTTATCAACTTTTTTTTTTTAGTTATAGTACTTATTTTCTTAACATATAGCGTTTATTTTATAATGCTCTAGTCACATTTAGAAAATTTTTCATATACATGATATTCTTTTAATTATATTTTTCTATTAATCTATTCATGAAACTAGGAAGTTAGGTATTAATTTTATCTTTAAACCATTATTATTATTATTGGCCAAGCATTTAATCTGCTTAAATTATAATTTAAAAAATGAATAATAAATGTTTAAATAAATCGGAGATATATAAACAAGGAATTAATTGAAGTTTATGTAGCTATTCTCTATTTATCAAAATTCTACAAATAGTCTTTCTGAATTAAATTAAAATAATCATAATCATCTTAATTTATACTATAATTTGTTTTAGTTTGTACAGTGATTATATGTTATTCTAATCTTAATTTAGTTTAAATTATTTTTTTCCTTAAATTATAGATTTTTCTTCTACTTTCTCTGCTTAATTCTGTAATAATTTCTTTCTTTCTTTTTTAAGACATACCAACCTCCAACATTAATAAAGGTGGGCATAACCTTTTGGTCTTTCTCATTTTATTTCTCTATCTTATTTAATTCATTTTCAAAATTACATTAAAAATTTTCTACTTTCTCTCAACTTTTGAATAAGCATTTTAATAAAAAAAAAATTTACATGTTTTTATATACTTTTTCTTTATAATATTTGTTATTATTCCTTTAATCTCTTTGAAAAATATTTTTAGTTTAAATAGAATAAATTACTTGCTTTTACTGCATCATACAATGTGTTATTTTTGATTTAAATATTTAAATAAATAATTTTTTGTTTTGTTAGTTAGAATGGTGTAAACATTTACTTCGGTTGCAATTGCCATACTTCTATTTTGCCAGGTGCTCTATAAGAAATATTTTAATATTTTAGCCATAAGAAAACTCAATGCATACATTGAAGAAACCTAAAAGACTTTTTAAAAATTCATCTTACATGTAACTAAGCATAATAATAAATTGGGTATAAATGAATATTATAGATTCACTAGCCTTCCATAAAGGTGGTACTTTTCTATGGCTCATCATCAATGCTTTATATATATTCAAATTATAAACATTAAAACCATTTCTCTTGTAAGATTGGTTAACATGATACCAAAATAAAATAATTAATTATAATTAATATTAAACTTGTAAAGTATTTGTCTACTTAACTCTGTAACTTTATTATAATCTCAATTCGATAATTGTCTGACTTTATTTCCATATATAAATAAATAATTAACAAAACAAGTTACATTTAATTTCAATATATGTGTTTTTAATTAAGTATACTCATTATTGTTTAGAATTTTATAATCCTATTCATATGTCTGCCCAATATGTCTTCAATTTGAAAGTTATTAAAACATTATCAAAAATCTTTGATTCTGTTGTGAATAAGATAAAATACTTATTTTCCAGTATTTAATTCAAAAGTTAGATGCATCTTAGAGAGAAACATGAATATTTTGTATAAAAAAATATATATTAAGCATACAATATTGCAAAAAAAAAAAAAAAAAACAATTATAAGTTTTTATAGACTTTCTTATAAATTAATGCTTGCTCCATAAATTGATATATAAGTATTTACTTTCTATTTTGTAATATTTCTTTTTACTGTTTATTATATTTTCAATACATATACATATCTATGCGTATATTTTTTCCTTAGGTATGCCCCCGGGATTTATGCCAGCTGGGTAAGTTATATAGTCTGCAAATTGATTTTATAAAAATTAATATTTTAATTTGAAACATTATTGTAAAATATTTAAATTACAATGATAATATATCCTTATTTATTAAAAAGGTACTCCAGTATAATGTGACTGTAATATTGCTGAAAATTTTAAGTATCTCTTATCTACTTTTTAATAATAATATACATTTTAAAAAATTGAAGAAAATATATATTCTGGAATTTTGCATCATTTATGTTTTACGTATTTAATTTCATTGTTCTTTTATATTTTTCAGTTCATTTATTTGTTTAATTGTATTTACAGCATGCCTATGGTGTCAATAGCTCCAGCTCAAATAATGCCACAACCCACAACAATGACAACTACTGTGCAAGCTGCACCTAAACCTTTATTTCCATCTGCAGTCCCTCAAGTAAAGACAATATATTTTTGCCACTAATTCAATAAAAATATTTTAATTTAAAAATTTGCAATTGAAAATTTTTCAGAAATTCAATATGTGGAGTTTAGATAATATTAAACTTATAGATAATTCTAGATTTTTTTTTCGATTGATAATAATAATGTATAATTGTTGATCAGAAATTGATCATTACATTAACATTGTTTTAAAATGGATGAATCGTTTCTGAGATTACTCAGGTGTGCCATTTCTTTGATGAGATTATAATTTGAAAAATTAAAATGTTAAACCTACTTGAGTAGGGAATATTTTTGAAGATTCTTGTAAACGCTTTGTTTTCTTAATAAACTAGTTAAATGCAAACAGAATCATTTGCTATTTATCCAGCTTATTATATATAACCATTGCACTAGACAGCGATAAGAAAGCAGATATTTAAATTCTTCAGAATAAAATTTTATTTTCAAGTAAATTACTTACGATCAGAATAGAAGTGCCTCATTTTTTATGCATTTGGTTTTGTATTTTATATTAATATATTTTACATTGTTGTGAATCTTAATAAAGTTACATTTGTAGGCTTCTGTATCTACTCATATGCCAGTAGGAACAGATTTTAAACCTCTAATGACTGCTGTGCCACGACCAACTTTTCCAGCTTATAGCGGAAGCAATTCTCCTAATGTATCAGGTATAATTTATTTTAAGTTCTGTTAACTTATGCCAATTGAAATTTTGATTTTGAAAACTCTAATATATATTTTTTCATACAATACACTCGTTTTTAGATTATAACACATAATTATACTTATTTGATTTGGATCTGCAAAATACATTAAAAGTAAATAAATACCTTTTCTAGAAGCATTTTATTTTAAGCTTTATGTTCTGGATATTAACTTGTTAACTGTTTTATTTTATTTTTTTAACCTGAAAAAGGTGTGCTAAAATTTAACAAGAAATAGCTTATTAAGTTGGTATTCTGTATGTTTACAATGAAGTGTATTTAATTCACTACATAAATGATTTTATTTTTAGTGATATGTATTGTTTAAAATATAAATATAGATAAAATTATCTAAGTTTTTAAAACCAATAACAACTCTGATTGATATATTATGTTGGGGTTTGGTTTCATTAATAATCAAATTCATTTTCTTTCCAATGGAGCAAATTGCTTTTAAAGTACATCAGATAGTAATGTCAGTATTATTTGAAAGAGCATAGTGTGAGGTACTATCTACTAATGAATTTTTTCTAATACATTAGTATTATAAAGGCCTTATAACTTCATTTTAATTTTTTTTTTTTTCCAATAATGGGTTATAAATTTTTCATAGTTTAAAACATATTACTTGTTCAGGCATTCTTAAACAGCTATGAAATCAATAAAGAGAAATATAAATAAATTCCAGTTCCTTTAGTTATCCATAATGTATAGAAGAATGAAATTTCTCTTGCTAAATTTATTTCAATGTGTGCTTTTCTTTTATCACTATCAGTAAATTCTGTTGAATTATCTCAACTGTTAAAACTAATTAAATTAAGTTGGTTAAATTGTGTATATAATAAACAGGATAATAATATCTTAAGAATCGGAGCATTTTAGTAAGTCACTCTTTTTATATGAATTTTGACTTTTCTGGGACCTTCTCTTAATTCTGTATTAAAATCTAATAAAGCCTGTCCATTGCTACAGTATTTTCGTGGATAATGTGTTGGCATTATTATTTTTCACAAGTGTTAATCACTTTCCCTGCCCAAATGGCCAATGCCCTGGCCTTTGGTATCAAAGGCTACATGTTTGAAACCTAGTGGTGACATGGATGTTAGTGAGTGGTTCGAATCCACATTAAACTGTAGGACCCGGTCTATTTAGCCCTTGTGTGCACAAGTTGACTGTAGAGCGACAAACCAAACCAAATCTTCATTGCAATGGTGCCAGGTCTATACAATGTTTGATTTGTTGACCCATCTATAAAGCATTTTGTTTAAGATAAACACTCTTTTTAGTAAATTAATTTCTTTATGAAATATTTTTTAACATATTGCAAATAAGCATGAGCCATCATTGTATTAATATATTTTTCGTTGACAAGTTTTGTTGAAAATAAATTTGGTACTTACGTATTAACACCACCGCAGCTACAGATTTGGCTGTTCTTAAGTGGCGCCAATCTACACTTAAAATTTTTGTGACAAATCATAAAATATATAAAACACTTTCAAAATTCAAAATACTTTTATTTAAAACGAAGTATTCAATCGGATTTCGGTGGAAAATGGGCCGACATAGAGTTTAACATAGATTCAAAACAGTCTCTATTTTGGCGCAATGGCAGCTTTTTATTGGCGCATTAGCGCAACTTCTGCTGAGGTGGCTGTAATTACAAATTTAATAATGAATTGAATCCTGTAAAATCTAAAAAATATCTATATATTATATAATAGTATATCAACCTGAAAGGCCAGAGAATATCTCATTTGCAAAATATCAACTTTATTATGTGTTTATAAATTCATCATGCAAAACCAATTAAAATAAAACACAAAAACCTAAACAGTAAATAAAGAAATATTAACTATTAAGTGATAAAATGGTGTTGAAGAATGCTTTAAATTTTGTATGTATGTTAGGTATGAGAAGTTTATATGGAGTTAAAAAAAATGATGCAACTCTGATGACAGCTAGTATCACTTTTTTTTTTTTTTTTTGAGTCTAACAGACATTAAAAATCATCTCTTCTTTCTAGAAAAAGATGAATTTAATTAACATTACACATAATGCAAGTTGAGTGCTAATTCTATCAGCAGTTACATTAATGTTAATATAAGTCATATATATATATTGAGAAGATTCATTTCACATTATTTGTAATTGGTAAGCTATATTATCTTAAAACAGCTTGTTCTAAGGTCGTGGTCTTGATTCTATCAATTTTTATTTTATATTACATTTCATAGTAGTTTATATGTATATATTATAATTTGTATACATTTGATAACATTTCAGAATTTTTTTAACAAAATTATATATATAAAATTAGGTTTCATTTTTTTTAATATTAATTTAAATTTTATCAATTTTATTAAAAAGTATAACACATATTTTATTTCTTTTTCATTGTAGGACCAGTAACATCAGTTCCGGGCAGTGCACCTATGCTCTACAATTCAGGTGTAAGCACTAATTGTTAGGTTTTTCAGTATTGTTTATATGTTTCGGTTTAATTTTAAACTACAAGTTAAAAACTTTTTTTATTATAAGGTATTTAAAAACTTTTTAGAGATTACAAAATATTTAAAATTCTTAAATCATAATTTTAAAAATCATTTTTACATTTTTTTCGTCTTTGAAATATGATTCTTTTATTGTTAAAAGTGCAATTAAAATTTCTTTACAAAAGAACTGGAAAGCATTTAATTCCAGTTGCAAAATACGATAGATACATATTTAAATATGTAATAGTTATTGAAAACATTTAATAATAGTACTTAATACAAAATGAACTTATATAAAAATTTTACTGTGTTAATACTTTTCTATGAAGTTTTCATATTTGTACATAAAGTTTTAAAAGTGAGAAATTTTTTTATAGAACATGCATCAAGTCCTCAAGTTAATAGTGAACCAAAACGAACTGGTACTGTTGTAGCAAGCAGCCCATCAAGTAAAATTGTTCATCCTGATGAAGATATATCTCTGGTGAGATAATTTTTTATTTGTGTAACATTTTAGAATTTTATTTTTAATTCCTTGCTAACTTCCTCCCATCCATCCCTCTTTAATTCCAAATTTTTTTTATAGTTAGTTTTTTAAAAATTATCTGGTTAAAAGAGCAATTTTTTTTTCTTTTGTTTTTTATAGGAAGAAATTAGATCACAGCTACCTAGATATCAAATGTGTCAAAAAGGGAATAGAATGGCTATGATGGCAGGCAAAATGCCAATGCATGGTGCTAATCCGATGTTAATGAATGGAATGGGTATGATGAGGCCAGCTATGCCAATGCCACCTGGTTTTGTAATATGGTTATATATATATATATTAGTGATTTTTTGTATTCAAAATACATAATAGAAATAAAGAAAGAAAATTTTACCACTACATTTATTAAATCCTGTTCTTAATTCACATTAATGAATTTTAATGCTTTTTATTATTACGGCTGCTCAGCAATAATGTTAAACATCCAACAGTCATAACCAGAATTACTTTTGGTCTATTTGCCATGAGAGTTTTTAGCAATCGTTTTTATGGCAGTTTAAATAATGAGGAAGAACTTGATATTAATGAAGTTAAAACCAAACTTATTAAATGACGACTATGATTTAAAATTCATTATTTGATTAGTATTTTAACTTTTCTTGTATATCTTTATTTTAACTTCATTGCCATTACTAAAATGTTGGCTGTTGAGAATCTTGGGTTAGAGAATGATTATAAATAAGTAAATAAAATTGTAAATTAGTAATTATTTTTCACTATTTTATTCATTTATTGTTATATTTGCATTAGTTGGGAGACAGTATATTATATCCTTTTTGCATATAAGTATGTTGTGCGATTTTATGTCTTAAAAAGTTGCAGTAAAAGAGAGATATTCATACTATTTTAAAATTGTACAGATAATCTTATCATATAATATTGAAGAAGGTTAAAAAATTAAAAAAGAATATTGGATTTTCTCATTTTTTTGTGTTTACTATTAGTGTCATGCTTTCAATTACTGTTTTTTGAAGTTTGGAAGTTTCTACCTATGGCCTCAGTTTTTATTAAATTGGGCTTCCATTATATGTGGCATGTAGGGGGGAGCAAAAATTCAATGGTACAGTGCCACCTTTTTTAAATACATGTTCAGGAAGAATTGCTGTTAGCCATTTTGCTATTTCTTTTCATGAGTTTCTTTAAAAAAAAAGGAAACAATTGCTAAAAATAAATCATAATTTTTATGACTATTTCCTTTAAGATAATCTTAATAAAAATAGTTTAAATGGAATAACTGATCATTTAATTAAGCATTTAGTAACAAATTTAGATTTTATTTTGTATTTCATTCCTCTGATCTTTGTGTTTTGTGCCAAGTGATCATCATGTGTTTTTGTCTGTCAAGTGTTTTTTCTTCATCATCAGACTTCTCAAATTAGATAGTGATTAAATGTGAAATGCACAAACTTTATTAAAAACAATGTAAACAAAAATCTCAGCTGCAGCAAATCATCACCAGTAGTCAAGTTCTGTAAAACACAAATTTATCTATTCATTTTCTTTAAATGGGTATTATAGCATTCCGAAAATAATTTAAAAATTAATTTCAAATTTTTCAACATTATATGACAGCATGATGAGTGAGTTTATAAATAAGGGTGTGAAATATCTGAATTAGCAATATTATAAAAAAATTTAAAAATAAGTTTGTCACTGTGTAATTAATTTCAATATTTCAAGGTATCCCTGGAATGGCTGTTCCTTATACTGCAACACCTACTATATACTCGCAAGGCCCACCAATGCGTCCACACATGATGGGACAAGGAGGACCACGCCCTTTTTAAGTCATTATTGCAAGTGCTTAAAGATAAGTGTCTCATATGTGTTCAATTGAAATTGGGGCAGGGAAAGCAGAGGGCAAGACAAACTTTGAAATTCAAAAATACTTTTATGTTTGTAAATGATTATAGGAACCTCAACAAAAAAAATATTATTTGTATTTGTTGTAATTTAAAATATAGAAGGAAAAAAAATGAATTTTACATATGTGTGAAATGTGTTTTCTGTATTACATCTTGTAATGAATTTTGGAAAACCCTCAGCAAGTATTGTCATTTATTTAATCATACATGAGTTTCATATAAAAATTTTATGTAATAAACATCAATTTTATTTGTGAATTTGTTTGCATAACTTTTGTCCTTTTAACTATTTTTATATACATATATAAGCTTTTTCCAAAAATACAAAGTCAAGTATTGAAATCTGAAGAAGAAACATTTGTTGTAAAATATTTTTATGACTCCAGATGTCTTGTTTTACTATAAATGTAAATAGATTGTTATTGGGCATAAATGTATTAGAGTTTAGTTCATTTAAATAAACAATTCATTGAATTCTCAAATATTTTCAAATTATATATGTATTATATTACTACAGCAAGAAAAATATAAATGAATTTAATGGAAATTTTTTATTTTTTGTAGTTTAAAGTGTTTGGCATAAAAAAACAATAAATTTATAATTATACTCTGGGGCTTTTTTTCCTCCCATGCATGGTGAGAAAGTATAAATTAGAAGGTTAAATTAAACTGAAAAGAGTATTATTTAAATGAATTTAAAATGAAGAGAATGTATTTCAAAGAATTTTTTTTTATTAAGTTAATATAACCTGCAATATTTAGGATTTTTTTTTTTTTAACAGTTTTAATTAAATTGTGTTATTTTTTCTTTTCTATGAAGTCACTATGAAGAAGAAAATTTTAAATAATAAATTGGATTTGTTGCAAAAATACATGTTTATTTTTTTCTATTTAAATTTCCATACTTTCTAATTTCAAAATCAATCTGAAGAACTAATATTCAAAAATTTCCAAAAATGCAAAGGTTATTACTAATAAATCAAAATGAAAAGAATTAATTTTGATTGAATTTACGCACGGAGTTTCAAAGACTGCTCGATGCAGATTCAATATAACCATGAGACATTATTAAAAGTTCTTTCATCATTGTAATCAGTCAAATTGCTCTAAAGTGTTCCATAAAGTGTTCAGCCATTTCACATACTCACGGATTAAATTTATGGATACATAATTAATACTAATTTCGCAATATACATTGTGTTGACTAAAATAATCTGAAAAGCTAAAAACATAAAAGTAAATCTGCGCAGCCAAAATGAGTGAACAGTACGTAGAAAATAATTTTTGGTAATCATATGCTTATGATTAAGAAAATTCATATTCTTCTTGAGATCATTTTATTTATTTATTAGGAAGAACATGAGTAAACCTGTAAAAATAAAAAGTAGTATAAACTTTATACGGTGTTTGTGTGTGTTTAGTGTTGATTTAATAGAAATGAAATTATCTTCGCATAAATTTCTTAAAATTCACTTTGTTAATTATTTTAACAACTGCATGACCTTTCAGAAATTGCTTCCTCCGCATTCATTTCTGGAATATTAATGCCTGTTACACATAAAGTCACTTGCACGACATGTATGATTCAAATTATTCATGGGACAAGATATTTCTGAGGCATTTCCAAAGCGATAAATTTTGATTTAAACATCGAGTCACTTGTTAAACGTGCCATGTGGTAAAGACATAAGTGAATACTCCCCTGAAATCAATTCCAGTATGCTTTTGTTCTATTATAATTAATTTTTCCTTTTGTTATTATAAATAACTTTTCAGTCGAGATATATTTTTCAGTCAGAGATATTCAGTCAGATATTATTTTTTTCAGGCGTGGGATATTTGGTTAAAGAGCATGCCAGTAAATAATTCCTAGCTTCTCCAAAGATTGAATTCCACCGCTCATCATGTGCTTTGCATCAATTGTGCAGAATTCAGCTGCTTTGTAGTTTTAATACTATTTAGTTTACACTTGTGCGGTAATATACAATTTTCAACGAGCGAGTTTGCAGGCCTCTAGCTCCTGTACGCTCGTAGTAAGTTACGCGCAGCATGCTCTTATATGCTGGATCATAGCCAAAAGTACGGTCGATTTCTGTCAGCGCCCGTAGAAAAACACATGTAAAAGTGATGCTTCTCTCTCAAAAAGCATGAACGATTTGCGTCCTTGATGTTGTGCTTCTACGAGAACGAAAAGGGCTACTTGAAAACATTAGCTATTGTTTATCACTTGGCAGTCTTGTGACAATCACCTAGACCCTAGCGTCTAGTGGTCCACCTAGATCCATTCTAGACCTAGGCATACTAATCTCGGACCATAGGGACTCATGACTGAAGGAAAGAGGAGAAAGCAGCTTCTGTTTTGAGTACTTTGAGCACCCAGCAGGTAGAAAGCTCCAGTTGAGGCCTTCGCACGCTCTCCACTCATATGAGACAGGGCCACGAAGCCTAGTGGATTCCGAACCCTACCTACAGACATACTCTGGCAACGCCGGGACTCGAACCAGAAACCTCTGGCGCGAGCGCCAGACCGTTTGGCCATTCAGGTCCGCTGGACGCAGGACATGTGGAGCTGCATGTTGACGTGTTGGAGTTCTCTAATCTGTTTCTATGAATTGCTGTTATGAGAAATTTTCCCACCAGCACAATATAACCGCACATCATTTATAAACTTTAGCTACGACATGCTGTGCTTACATATATCTAAAAGGTAATGTAAACAACATCTGAGACATCTATTGGATTTTGTTTTTCTTCAAGAGGCGCGTTACGGATATGCCTCAATGCGTAAGATATGTGAGAAAACTTAAACCGTAATACCTGATCGAATGCGATCTCAGCGCTTCGGAGCCCAATATGAGTAGGTGCCTTTATACCAGCAAATGCGTGTATGGCTACCTAATAATCTGAAAAGGTATATCAAAATGGTTATTGAGAGAATGTAAGTAACAACGACAAGCCGTTATTATATTAATAACGAGAACAACTTATCATGCGATATATCTTTTGTCCAAACGAAACTATAGGGCAGACTTCGTGATATATGAAAAAAAGGATAGGTAAAAACTCAAATGTCTATTTAGTTTCACTGTAGAAAAAAAGATAAAGCTCCATTAAACCTTTTTTGTCAATAGTAGGGATTTTCAGTAAAGGATATTTCCAAAATGCAATATAAAATCGTCTTAAAAACAAAATAGCTATGGGATTGATTGCTAATAATTTTATAAAGGCAGCAAACAAGTAAAATCTTACAAATAATGTACAAAAATTAGATTATATTTTTTTTTTTTCATCAAAATACACACACACACACACACATTGAGATATTGTTGTTATGGAATTAAATTTACTTTTCAGCTAAACTTCGAGGAAGTCAGAACCAGGAAATTCTTCTGATGTGTGCCAGCTTTACTGTGATGAAGACAAACATTTTGTTTATAAGGGAATGAGAGACAGAAGACATAGTTGTAAGAATGTTAATTTCTTTTTATATGAATTTGTATCCTTACAAGAACAAATTATAAGTGTTTAGCTTACACTTACCTTTATTTATTTTGAGATTCTTCTCTTCCTTTTCATTAAAATGTTTAAATATGAAATGTCTTTCAAACTTGGGGTAATTCACTAAAATTTTTACCTACTGTATAATAAGTAAACTGTAAGTATTTAAGACTGTACAAGATCTGTGTAAAAATTGGGTAAATTTAATTATGACAGAATAAATTGGTTAAAATGTATTTGTTTTAAAATAAATTGTTAATACACAGTATTGGGTTAAGTTAAATTATTAAACACAGTTGAGAATACTTTCTGAATCAGATTTACAACTACATTGAGTTTCTTTGTAAAAGAGAAAATTCTATAACTCTAGAAAAAAGTTGAACAACATGCTATAAATATTTCAAAGAGGTTTTAAACATTCATTACTGAAATTAATAAGTATAAATAAAAAATTCCAATCGATAGAAATCCTTAACCAATTTTCTACAATATAATAAGCGTAAATATTTAAAACTTGCATTGATTTTTCATGCGTTTCTATCCCCCCTTTTAACATTATTTTGAAGTTTTCAATAAATACTGAAAATTTTTGAGGATTATTTGTTGAAAATAACAAACTGTTCATCTATTGTTTATAAATTGTTCATAAAATAACGGGTTTTTTAAGAATTTTAAATTCATTTTCACGTGTATAAAATTAATGGATTTTTAATTGTTACCGTTAATGGAACCGGCTACCAGAAACATAATCTTTATCTCCTAAGTGCAAGTGCACATAGTTTGACGTTTTTATTGTTTTTTTCTCCTGTTTTTCTTCGAAGGTATGCATTTATAACATCAATTGTTTTAATTTTGACAATATTTATTTTTATTCATCATTGGATATATACTTTTGATTTATAATTCATTAATAATTTATATTTAATATAATAATAAATACACGAAAATAAAAAAAAAACAAATAATAGATCAATTGTGGTTTCTAAAATTAATTAAAAGTTTTCATTTTTTTATTCATGCACATGACGTATTATTAATTGATTAAAACTGGCTTCTACTAATAAGTGTCTAAGAAACAAATCTTCATTTTAATCACTAAAAATCCTTCTGAATATGGAAAATTTTCAAAAGCTCTCCCAAACAATATACACATTTTTTTTTAAAATCAATGTTATATTATTTTGTTTTGCAAAGGAGTTGCTAAAGGAGTTACAAGCAAATAGTATATAACAACAATGGAAAATATAGAATTTTGTTTCAGAATAACATAGCGGTAAAATCAACATTATAATAAGAAAAAAAAACTATGAATGTTAGCACGATGCCAGCAATTTTAAATGAAAATCATTTTCATGTTAACGTTCTGTTGTATGCGTTGAAACGTGTTCAGTTGCTTCTTATAGAATCTTCAATAGTAGGCTTTTTATAACAAAATGCACAATCATACTGTTTACTTTTGATCATGTTCATGCTTTTAAAATTACTCGACATGAAAAATATTATCTTCCTTAAGCCTTTTATATGATATTAGAAGCATATTGGATTATCATCTTTTATTAATATCATACATTAATTACTAATTTTCTTAACTATCCTTAAATGTAACAACAATAGGTTTTAGATTCAAGTTTTTTTCATGCATATGGTGATCCAAAAATAACTACAGCATTTCCTCATGGTGTGTTCACATTATATTGTTTCCTATTTTGAAAAGATCTTTCATTTTGCGTGCTTTAAACTTTCTTACAGAATAAATAAATCAGGGTAAGCTATTTTTATGTTTATCTTCTTCATTTTCATCACTCGCACGAGATTACCTTTTAAGTAGCTTTAAGGTTTTTCTTCTCTTCCTTTCTTTTGCGCCTTCTTCAGTCAAATCTGCGCATTTTGTGTCTCTTTTTGCTTTTTAGATTGGCTCACTTATTTACATACAATGCATGAACCAGTTAAAGAAAAAGATAAATGCGGATATATGCGCTCACAAGCTCATCCTTGAATTTTAAATCTCCACCTTCCGTCAAATGATACGAGACTCCACTAATATTTTCTTTAAAAACATAAGAACTTTAAACTTTTTGTCAGCAATGCTTAGTAATCTTATCTTAGATTCATTTAAGGTAAAGGATATATTTCCAAATTTACAACATCAAGTTTATATTTTCAGTGAAATTTCCCCTAATACGCCATCACTTCCTCCTAGTAGCTATTTTATGGCTCTAATGGTTTAGGGAAAATGTAACATCATATTTTCATAGAAATACTATAAAGTTGTTATATATTATGTCGGGCTTCATTTCTCTAAGTGAAAGCTATTTAACTTCATAGATACAGATGTCTACTACGCTACGTTTAAACACACGTGTGCCAAGGCAGATTGATAACCTCCTAATCTAATGCTCTATGATCTACTTATGTTTCAAACGGGCCGCCTTTCCTATAGTGAGTGAACTGACTGAAATCAATACCTTATACTGCTTTCTCATTATCAAAACATGAAAACATCATACTTTGACGAAAAGTTTCCTCACTTCATTTCTCCAGTCCAATGAAAATTGGTTTTTGCTCTCATACTCCGAACTTTGGCTTCCCCGCAGGCGCTTCAGGTGTGGCGCGACCTGAGCGTCGAGCGTGTCGCGTACGGTTTTCTCCTCGAAATGGCATTGACACGTTGTTAATGGCTAGCTGTGAATTATATTAGAATTGTGAGCTGTGTTCCTGTGATCATGTTTTAAAATGGCATTATGTAAATAAGTATTAATTAGCTGGTCTTCGGTCTTCTGTTTACAAGCATATCATGCTGGTCTCAGTAGTACCCAGTGTCTCTTTGAAATAAATGAAATTTTTAATCTTCTCACGATGAGTGTAAAAAGAAATTTGAGCTAGCCGTGTGGAATGTTTCCATTAGATTAAATATTTAAAAAATAGAAGCGAACTGGATAGAATATCTTTCGGTAACTCTACGAAGAACGTTCTGCCAAAAGATTTGCAAACCTAGGAGTAATGAATAATTCAGAATTGCATACAGTAATGCGTAGTTACATGGTGTTGCCTTTGATGCCGTGAGCTGCGAGTGATTACTTAGGAAACCCTTTCATTTTATATCATGAAGTAGCAGTAGTGCGATGAGCGTTAATGCAGACATAAATTTAGGTAGTGCTTATGCATCTGGCAAAACATAACAACGATGTACCTACTTGTGTTTTTGAAGGACCAACGAATTTTAAAAGTTTTATCCCATTGTCCTCGTAAAACATAGCCTCAGGGAATGCGTTGGGTGGAAAATGTCGCGCCGTTTTCTAAAGATAGGGACGGGCAAGGTGATATTTGCAAAATGCCCATTAAAAATGAAAAAAATTCTATGATTATGGAATATGATCGAAGGCCCACCTACGTCTCACCCATATTTTAAGCATGGCCCCTGTACATAGGACATGAGCTGCTTGCATCGTTCTTAAAAGGGAGTATACATCCAAACACGTTATTTGATGTGTATGTAGCTGTCCTCTTAACTTTTGTGGTATCAGCAAATTAATGTTAGACCATGCAAATTTGCTTCAATGTGGCATCGGTAATTGGTGCAACTAACCTAGCAGACAGCATCTGCCCTCTACTCATGCACAATACGTGATTTCGTGAGTCTACCCACGTAAAGGTTCTGCACTACCTCCTCCTAGAACCTTCGGTGATAAGACGCGCATATACAGCAATGCTTTGAAGTATCACTTTTAAAATATTTTTATTGTGGGTAGTTACATTGATCTAATGCATGATGAAATGTATATATTCACTCTGGCTTTTTCATCATGTCCAAACAAGATGCTTTCTCTGATACGAGATCTGTAATCTCGGCAAATATTTTTTTCTTTCTAATGCAGTTGGCAAACACTTAGACAGCATGTCGGCAAATATGAAGCTGAAAAAATTACCATTTTGAATTATAATTTTAACAACAGAAATTTTCTCTCTGAAAAGCAATGGAAAATTTTTATATCTGGAAGGGAATTATCTTTAAAATAAACACCAATTTAACTTTTATTTGTGTGACTTCAGTTATGCGAGAATAAATTTTTATATGAAACAGGTGTTGCTGGTACCCAAGCATTTCTGTAAGTAAATTTCAAGTAAATTATCCTAATATCTCTGTAGATCGTTGATATTGCCGTATCAAATCTCTATGTTTCAAATTTCTAACAACTGCTAAACAGACCGATAACAGATATGTTTAAATTCCTTTGCTTCCCTTTTCACTAGCGAGAGAGAATAAAATTAATCATAGTTTGATTGTAATATAATTATTAATATAAGGTTAATCATATTTTCATACATTTGCAATCCATTAAATAAGCGAACAACATTTACTTACGGGATTTAATTCTTGTATTTTTTCGCTAGAGTTGAAGCATTATTGAGGTACGTATCATACTGCTTATTATCATTGAGCTTGGAAACAATAATTAATACCTTTCACAGTAACTAAACATTATA